>JAKWJD010000899.1:0-52555 GCA_027705065.1 Solanum peruvianum | reverse complement strand
TACACGTTGTCTACAGTCACGTTTGAGAACCTGGTTCACCTGATACAGTACACATACGACATCAAGTAGTTAACCATGTATTCACAATATCAATCATTAAAAATAATTTATATGTAGTCTGCATCTTCTTCCCAAATCTCCTTCAAGATCAATATTATAAAGACGCCAATCAAGCGATACAAGGTATGGACAGCCCTTTAGAATGGCTTGAAGTCCAACATCTATCAAGAGATTCAAAATTAGTGAAAAATTCAGCAATTCAGGCATACTTGTAGCAACAGATAACCTTTGACCATCATCTGGAGATAGTGAATCTCCTAACATAGTACATAAACCGGCGTTCAATGTAACTAACTTAAGTAGAGCGCAATAACGACCAACACTTTCTGTATTCTATTTAGTAATTAAGGTCAAGTGAGTGTGCAACTCCTCCAGCAATAGGAAGTTCTTAAATGTTGCAGACAAATCTCCAACAATATTACCACACTCGACGAGTCGAAGATGTCTGTGCTGACTTGATCTGTTGGAAAGATTTAACATATTGATTACATTATGAGAACTCCTACTTCAAGGGTCAACAACTAAAATAAATGATCAATTACATCAATACCACAAGGAAAGAACAAACATTGAACCTCCAAGAGTTGTTAAACCACAAATATAACAAGGGCCCAGATTTAAGATATTTACTAGAAAAGATTGGGCAGACTATTGCATAAAACATTTATCATTATCAAGTTCTTAAAAAGGGCCACACATGACACCCCCCTAGGGATGTGATCTAGACATCTGAACCAAGTTCAACAAAAAGTAAGATAACTTATTTTGATATAGACAAAAGACTAGCACACATATTTCCTCGTAGGAATACTTTGAGCAAGCCTTTGTGAACTTCCATAATTTTGCTTTACTACTTGAAATTTCCCTTAAGAATTTGATTTTTATAGACAACACGAAAAAAAGGGAACTAAAGGAGTCAAGCGTCATCAAAACTCTTCAAATTCAAGTAGGCTCATTTCTCATAAACATCACCAAGTGTGGTGTCAATAATTTACCTTTTATTATTCCTGCCATTTATTTACAATTTTTACTGCCTTCTCCAACATTTCCATAAATGCGGCTAGCTCTTTTGCTAATGACTGTACGACCAATCTTTTCTTTCAGAATCGTGGTCAAGCTGGTTGTCCCAACTCAAAGCAAAAATCAGATTTGGAATCGGAGGTATTTCACGGGATAGCCTTTCTGACAAGCTCTTTTTAGTGAAATCGGTCTGATTTTGACCATTTATTCCTTTAATTTATACTTTTTCTATTAAATTATACTTTTCATTATTTCACTTGTAACGTCCATTAAGAAAAAAAATATTGATATAGATATTTTACCACATTATATCTACTAATTAATCTTTATAGTATAACATAGAGACATACAAAAATGTTAGACATAATAAACATGACATTAATCATGAATTTTCCCCTTTTATGGGGATTGAAGAAGGTGAAAAGGTTAGCTTTTAAACTTTGCTTCTCTGTCCAATTTAATGGAAAACTGTTAGAAAATGTGAATGCACATTCTGTTGTGAAGGAATGTAGCTTAGTTTCTTTGTCACCTCTATTGAAATGAATAACAAGGGGAAAGCGAGGATGTAACACGCATAAATAAAATGTCTAGCGACTGAAAGAGACGATAACCACCGAGAAGAACATTTTAACCCTCAATATGACCCAAAAAGTTGGACAAGATCTTTAGAGGTAAATGGAGGATGTAACACAAATTTTCATGAATACTGAACTTTTATGTTTTTATTTGACGAATTGGATAGGTACTCTGTCTACTAATCTTTTTAATAATAGAAATCAACCTTGCCTGTACAACATGGAAAAAAGTATGAGCTTGCAACAATAATAAAACCATTATTGTACTCATATTCAGTGTAATTCAATGTAAATGACTGAACGAGAGGGAAGTATTATGATTTGTATTTGGAAAGACCCCATGATGTGTAGGAATGATTCCGAATAGCTAAACTTTAGAAAAGTAACGAACTTAGAGTCTTGGAACAAGTCCGTGACACGAAGATGCTCCATTATTCATGAAATTTTCATTTTGAGAAATTGGAGTCTGCGGGCTCTTTGTGATGCAGAGCCGATTTTTCTTCACCGGGGGAACAAGTCCGCGGCGCGGACTTGTGTAACGAAACCTTTTGGACTTTTCCTTTTTCATTTTCCAACCCCAATTTGCTTGAACTCGAATATTTTCCTCAAATTCAGTATAGATCGTAATAATATGCATTAGTACTCACGAATCTAACTTAAAACAACTCTAAAACTCAACTCAAAGATCTCAAAAACTCCACAATTCAATCGAATTCAAGGAAGAACATTCAATATCAAGAGTTCATGTCAAGAACATCAACTTTCCAAAATTTTATGGACGAATTGCTTTGAACCAGAGTTTTAAAAAATATTTTTGGGGCGTGTCTCAAGGCGAGGCGTAACAAAAACTCTTTGGGGAGTAAATGAAAGATGTAGATCCATAAGGATTAAGTCCTAAAATTTAAGGAGTAAGTCCCAAACATAGTATGTCCTAGGCATAAAAATGTGCGTTGGAGCATTTTTAATTTATTTTTAAAAACTTTTTCTTGCTTTAAATCATATTTTTACTATTGGTGTGATAATATTTGTGAAATAGTTATTATTATAATTTTTTTCTTCATTATTGACTATTAATACTTATCTCGAATAAAAATCATTAATCATTGAATGGTATAGTTTTAATTATTTTATTTGTAATTAAAAAAAAAATTTAATATATATGACTACGCGACATAGATCCATGGGACTTACGCCCCGTGTCTTGGGGATTACGTCTTACCCTATATTGTATAAAACGCCTGCCTACCGCCGGCATCTTTAAAATACGCACTGAACTAAACATGTTTGGCGCATGGGTGAATGAACCCAACATTATGAGAGACTCACATGCCTGGAAGTTTCAAAATCTTGAAGAAATCCGCAATCCAAACCGATCTTTCTTGGAAATTCTTGCTTTTCATCTTCTCCTTTTTCTTGCGTTCTATCTCTAAGAGCCCCTCTATTTTCAAACGCGTAAATTGAACTAACTCAGTTTTGACCCCAATTAACTTACTGTAACGACCTATTTAGTCGTTTTGAGCAGCAAATTTCAATTCTGGAAAAACTGGCTGAGACGACGGATCCCACGACGGACCGTCATGGGCACGACGGACCTTCGAGGGTGTCTCGTTCCAAAACACTTAGAATTCTGAAATTTGGGTACTGAAATGAACTCTCTGAACTTCGTGACGGAATGGCAGGACGGACCGTCGTGGGCACGACGGACCGTCACACATCTTCCACAGAAATTAAGTCTCTGAACTTTGTGACGGACCTGCAGGACGGACCGTCACAGTCATGACAGACCGTCACAGTCATGACGGACCGTCACAGGTTGCGTAATCCCAGGCTGGGTCGGATTTCTGTAAATATTTTAGGGGCGTTTTGGACTATTCCTGCTTATATTATAAAGTTAGTGGTTTAATGTTAATAACTCAATTACTTGGGGGTTAAAGGAGGTAACCTTGGAATAATTAGTGGGTTATTTTTATCATCTTTTATACTTAATTATATGCTAATTAGGGTAAAAGAAAAAGGGGTTTGCATAAGAAAAATAGAAAGAACAAGAGAGGGAGAATCGATCAAGAGAGAGAGGAACGAAGAGGATAGCAAAGCTTTGGGGAATTTGCTTGCTTGATCACGAATCTTCGGTGGAGGTAGGTTATGGTTTTTATGCTATTCGTAGTAGACTCTTAATAGCGAATGATATGTGTTGGGTAGTATTATAAAACCTTCTGTATGCTTGATTGTGTGCTTACATGATGTGATTATATAATTGTGATGAATAAGCATGATGAGGCTATTGAATCTCTAATCCTAAATTCACTTTTTAACGATGATGCCTTGGTATAAAAGGAGTGATGAATTGATAGAATGAGAATTAGGGGATCGGGTGTCACGAACCGACACGTAGAATTAGGGGATCGAGTTTCACGAACCGACACGTAGAATTAGGGGATCGGGTGTCACGAACCGACACGTAGAATTAGGGGATCGGGTGTCACGAACCGACACGTAGAATTAGGGGATTGGGTGTCACGAACCGACACGTAGAATTAGGGGATCGGGTGTCACGAACCGACACGTAGAATTAGGGGATCGGAGTGTCACGTTCCGACACATAGTAGTAGGGGAGCGGATGTCACGTACCGACACAAGAGGAATAAAGATAATGAATCTTGAAATTATGTTAATAAAATTCGAATGAAAAGAACCTATTTCCCAAATGAGTAAGGTGTGGAGACTTGAGTTCTCATAGGTGTGTTTGATGTTGTTACACATGATTTGTGTACTTGTTGTTTTCACCTGTTGAGTAATATGGTTGATTTTATGTTATTATCTGATATATACTTTTTTCTATTTTGAGTTGGCCGATGATACCTACTCAGTACTTGTGCCTTGTACTGACCCCTACTTGTATTTGTTTTCTTGATTATTTGTGGAGTGCAGCGAACGTACTGTCGTCTTCAACTCAACCGCAACTCTAGCCAGTCTTCATTACACCAGATTTCAGGGTGAGCTAATGCTTCTAGCTTGGACTGGATCTTCCTCTTCATGTCTTGATGCCTTGAACTTCCGGCATGGACTAGCTTTTTACTTATTTTAGCTTCTTAGATACTCTTAGATTAGTAATTTGAGAATGGATGTTCTTGTGGTGATGACTTCCAGATTTTGAGGAATAATAGATGTTGAGTTATTAGAAGTTATTGAATTGATTTTCATTAATAAGTTTAAGTCTTCCGCATTGTATTTTGTTCATTATGTTGAAATGTTGGGGTTTAGATTGGTTGGTTCGCTCACATAGTAGGATAAGTGTGGGTGCCACTCGCGGCTCGTTTTGGGTCGTGACACTTACTAAAAATGAAATTAATTAATTGGGTAAGGAAAATACTAACTTAACATTTTAACTTACGGATTGAACATTTTCTTAATCCAACAGCCCAACTTCCAAAGGACATAACTCACTCATCCGAACTCAAAATTTTGCAAACTCGGCGGCATTGGAAAAATTGTTCCAAGGGCTTTCCAACCATATCTACAAGTACACCTAAATCATCCTGAGCTAGAAGTTATGTCCATTTGAAATTGATCAAAAACTCCCTTTTGACTTATCAAATATCCAGGTTTTCAATTTATTTCAAAAAATAACTATTTTCAATTTCTAAATTTTCTTATAGTTATGAGATGTTACAATGGGTTCACGTGAACCAACGAAACCCCCTTCGGATACACCTATGGTCCTAATGGAGGTATGTGTAAGTAATAACATCTTTTGGGACTAATGAACCATACATGTGTTACCTACATGAGATGGCCCATTAATTAATTTAACCCTATGCCCTAATATTGTCTATATAAAAACTATTATGGGTGTTGGAAAACATACTTTAAACACTCTAGTGAACGGCTAGCTTTAGGGAGTTGATAGTTGAGGATAATTAAGTGGTGGAACTAGGGCATCCATCCCCCATGTAAGAGTTTCTAGTTTAGTAATTTGAGTTGTGGTTACTGCAGATGATGTGCTTTCGAAAGGAGAAAACTTGTAAGTCTCTAATCTAGCAAAGTATCATAGTATGTTTTCTATTCATAATGGTATCAGAGTTGGTATTTAATTTTGATTTATCTACTAAATTCCCACATGATGTTAATTAATAATATTACACCTTATCAATAAAGGAATTATATCCAAACATATGCCTCAAATTTAATTTGTTCCTTCCCATCTTGTTGTCATATTATTCTTACAATCATGTTCTTTGAGCTAAGGGTCAATCAAGAAACAACATGTATACCCCAGAAATATTAGGTAAGATATCTAAATATACTATAACAAATAAAGGTTTTGCAGCAATAGTAAAATTGATGCTATATTATATTTAGTGGTAATAATAATAAATATGGTATTTATAACCAACACTCTACATAAATGTTGCTAAAAACTCTAACTAATCTTAATGTAATAACATTAACTCAATTGCCGCTACAAGAAAAATCTTTTGCGCTATATTTCTCTTTTGTTGTAGTGATATTCTCCCTTCTCTAAATTTGAATTGTGAAATCAGACATGTTATTGTTAAATTATAGGTTTTTGAATGACTCGGAAGTAGACAAAGTGGCCAAATTTCTAGAGCAATTAGTAAAATTCCATGGCATCACTAATGCTCCCGATTTTTGAGATGGAAACATAGTAAATATAGGGCTTTCCCAGTTAGTAGAGCATACAAATTGGAAAGTCCACAGCAATGCAACTCTAATCAGAGTTTGTGGAGAAAGGTATAGAGAACCTTAGCACTAACTAAGATAAAATGCTTTACGTAGTTGTTTGCTAGAAAAGCTTGCCTGACACATGAAGTGCTGAGAAGAAAAGGAAACATTATAGTATCTTGGTGTTCATTATGCGGGAACGCAGCAGACATCAACCAAACTCTCTTCTTGCATTGCAACTTTACAACAAAAATTTGGGTCATCTTCCTTAGTCTCACAAAGTGGATCTTAAAAACTATTGCTTGTTTTGGTCTAAATAAGCACGTCAATGTGTTCCAATATCCAAATCTAAACATTTTTTATTTTGCACATAGTGATGAGTTTACTAATCAACTGATCCAATTAATCTTAATAAGTTTGAAATAAATGTAATATGTACATGTTTTATTATAGTTCCCTTTTTTAGAAAAAGTAGAATCTACTAACTTAAATGATGAAATATATAGGAAAGAACATGAGGATTTAAGGATTCTTAATTATTATGTCTATTTTAATGAAATTAATCTTTTATTATTATCTAAGTTCACGTAATTTACATAGATTGTTTCTTTGCATATTAGAAAATGGTGTAGAAGTTAATGTTTTATATATCATAAGTCGATTAATGTTTAGTAATCCATGTAAATGCAAAGGAATATCATGGCGGGAGGAGACCAACTCAGCAATCTACCATATTCAATCCTACTTCACATCCTATCTATGTTGCTAAACAATAAAGAAGTTGTGAGAACTAGCGTATTATCTGAACGATGACGGTTTCTTTGGAAATCGATCCCAATATCACTCTATTTCAACTTTCCGAATAGTGAAAATGAAAATTATACTCTTGATTATCTAGTTTCTATCCACAGAGAACTTTATTATTGGATGTCTTGCGAGAAAATTCAAAAGCTCAACGTGTGGGGCTTTAAGTATGTGCAGCGTTTTATCAAAGATGTTGATTTGTGGGTACGTTTTGCAACTAAACTTGCTAATGTTGAAGATTTTGGACATAAATTTATTAAAGATAACCAAAGGTGAGTTTCCTCAATTTGCATATAAAAATGCATGGTTGAGGAGTTTGGTTTTAGTTCAGTGCCAATTGAACCCTTTTGGGATCCTGGTGCATCGAGGTATATTCATACTTTTCATTGTCTGAAATTTAGATTATTTTTAGGGACTTTTTACTTACAATAGGATCATATTTCCTTGTTTTAACATATTTATGTTTGTCTATTTCAGTTGTAAGTGCTTGTCCATCTTGGAGTTGAAAGGGTGGGAGTTTCCACCATCAAGCCGGAAATTCTTAGAACTTGATGTGGAATTTAATCAGTTAGACTTTCCTGGAATTTGCTGCTTTCTACAGAGCTCACTGGATCTTGAGACATTGGTCATTAATTGGTACGATGTTGAATTGGGAGTAAGTTTCTTTTAGACCTTTATGCTTTTCAAACAACTATTCATCATTAGTACTTCAATAATAGGTACTTGTATTGAAAAGTCATCATCTTTTTATTTTATCCTTGCTTATATAGTGCATTCTTTCCTACAGTACTTGCTGTCATGGTACACAAATTGGGACGAAGAGACGAGGAGGCTTGAGCCACATAATTTTAATGGCTCATTTCCATATCTAAAGACCATCAAGATCCTTAGTTTTAATGGATGTGTTCTGCCATTGATAAAATATTTGCTCAAGCATGCAGTTGTGCTAGAAAAGTTTGACATTGTTGCTGCAGTTCAAAGGAATCATATGTCTCCGGATTATGTTACAGTGGCACGGGAGGTCCTAAGCTATCCAAGATCCTCTCCACATGCTTCAGTTTTATTCTCTAATAGATAACTTTGGTCCCCTATTACTTGGGATTTATAACATTATGTTTGTAACTGTCTGGTTTGCACTGAAGAACTCTGTTATAATATGGAATCAGCTGATTAAACTTGATTGATACACAATCAGATTTACAGGAATTTTTAAGTAGCATAAAAATGTCAGTATATGTTTTCAAAATTCCCCTAAATTGTTCAACTTCTACTTCAAATCACTATTATTTTCAAAAATCTTACTTCCTCTCACACTCGAAAGAAGAGTTCTATACATCAAACAAAACAAAAAATCCCTCACAAATATTCCGATCTACTTGTGCCTTATGCTCGTCTCAACTATTTTATGGCGACGAGGCTACGAAAAATAAATTAATAGCATAAATTATGTACAAATCACCTCAAATGCTACAGGAAGGGGATTATTTTGGCCATTCTGATTTCAATTTGTGTACAACATTAGTCACTTCACCTGTTACTGCTCCAAAAGGATGATAGGGCGATCAATAACCTGCAAACTACTTAAATGCAATGAATGCCACAACACAATCCGCATCTGTAAATCATCACCAAAAGACGAATAATTACAATTTTGAACATCAAATTCATAACCATAAGCAGAACTTCAGTCATTTTATGACTCTTTCACTAGCGAATTATTTAAGGAAATCATGATAATTCATCAGCTTATTTCGATAAGCCCAGGCTTTGGATGATTTTTCTCAAGTTTTTCATATTCAAGACCTTCATGAGTATGTCTAAATCATCATACTCTTCCATATCAAAGGAAACTCAAGCCGAGTAACAGAGAACCAACCACTATCTATTTTCAACAACCTCTAATGAATAACAAGGACCCGGTTCACACAAGTAAGCTCCCCCTGATGGTGTACCACTCTAAGTGACCTGATTGCTCTATTATTCCCCCTATCTCCAAGACCATAGGTTTGTACATTAACTCATGTTGCAGGTGCATCAATGATTGTGATATCTTAACCAGGTACATTTTTAATGTTCCCTAAATTTGCATCATCGAATATGTTTGATATCATTTCACTTTTTTCAACACTTTTTTTTAATCTTCTCTTTAATTTTTCTCATCCTTTTCAAAGACTACACTGACGCCTTGAAAATCAAAGAGCAAGAGGAAATTTTATACCATTTTTATCACCTATTTGAATCATGTACTATTCATGCACCAGGTTGACCTTTTCCCCTCTCACCTTCACCTTAAATACTAGTCAAGGATTAGTTTTGAGAACCCAAATTAGCTTGGGCTCCTTTATGTGACTATAAATATGAATACGATTTCTTCTAACCCATTAAGACAAATAAGAAAACCTTTTATTTGGAATCGATTCTTAACAGTTTCAACCTTCTCCTTTTTGATGAACTTAATATTTTTTTGAAAAGCCTCAAATAGAGCTTTACATTGATTATTTAGACGACCTGAGTTTTCACAATGGGTGCATAAACTTTTAGACATGTGAATAGTGTGTTCTACAAGATTATTTTGTTTTTTAAAACTTATCCCACTTCGATTGGTGGTTTGCTTTTCTTGAATCTGAGTTAAAATTTCTGGAAGCTGGTCAATATAAGATTTTATTCCACGTCAAGTTTGTTATGATCATGATTTGTCAATTTATGGTTGACAATTTTATTTATTCTTCCAGATCTAATTGAAGTTCACTAGAAGAGTTTTTGCCCTTGTGATTTAAATTTGAGGTATGTATTTTTTTATTTAATTTACTTTGAAGAAATTGATTGTGTTTCTCAAGATTTTCATTTTCATCTCTTAAAGATGCATAGTTTTCCATCGTTGGTTCTCTTTCAGAATTGATTGACTGATATGCATTTATAAGAGTACTCAATAAGGACTCAAGTTCTTTTTTAGAATATGATTCAATATTTACTCTAATGTGATGAAAACTTACCTAGCTTTGTTTGACATTTTCAAAATCTATTTCAGCAATGAGTGCAAGAATATCATAGTTAGTTGTTTGTTCTATTACAATAGTGATTAATTTTCTAACCCTTCATCCTCAGATTCTTTTTCTTATAAGTCTTCCATAGAGGTAAAGGCCCTTTTTATTGAGAGACCAGCTTCTTGATTGGTTATTTGTTTGATTGTGGGAATGTACTTATCATTCTTTATTTCCTTTTCATTCTCCGAACTATTCCTCTTTTTCTCGAGAGCTTTTAATGGACAAAACTTGATAAAGTTATCCAGACATCCACACTTGTGACATACTTGATCTTTTGGATTTTCAGTGTTTTTCTGAGATTTCCTTCCTTTGAACTATCCTTTTTTTAATTCTAGAGAACCTTTTTTTCATTAGCTCAATATTTTTCATCCTCAAAATCTATTGGTGTTGTTCATGTAAGAAACCGATTCTTCTCCTTTCTTTTGCATCCGATTTCCTTTTCTTGTTTTTTCTTGAGTTGTAGGTCATGAGATTTCATCCATAACTAACTTATCTAGATCACGTGCTTCAGTAATGGCTTGAACTATTTTACAAGGATTACATGTGATCATTCAATTATATTTGAATTTTTGGTACATAATTGGAAAAATATTTTATCCTGAGGCAAAGCGTTTCTCCGAAATCATAAAGTCCTATATTTTTTAAAATTTTTATTTTTCTTATACAATAATTATGAGTCATAGATAAATTTTAAGTATGAGAAAGAAGTCTAAGAAAATATCCCTGGAAATTGTTGGTAAGATGTAATAAAAAAATTTAAATTCTTAAAAAACATAAAGAACAACATAAGAAGTTAAAAAAGAGATCAAAAAATGTTGAACGACAACACTCACAATAAAGTGGAACATCGCGTCCATTCAATATCATAATATACTTAATTCAAATAGACGATGTTGTATTTCTTTTGTAGGAACCTCAATCAATCTCTTTTATATTATTATATGTCATATCAAGTATATGCTGATAATGACCCTTAAGTTGTTATTATCATAAGTGTTTTTTGTCATTGTCTCAAAATAGTCACTACTATTTTTAAAGTTTCATATCACTGGCCCCAACTTTTTTGGATAACAACATAGTTATTGTTATAGTTATTGTTATAGTATGCATTATAAAAAGTTAATTCAATTATCAACCAAGCAGTAGGTGGAATATGAATGTTCACAACCGGATATACTAAACCAAAATTTTGACACAAAAAAATATTAAAATCTCAAAACATAATTTATAAGCAGTTGAACACATAAATATCCAAAAATAATAATAAAAACAACCTTACTTTCCTAACAATCAAGAAGACAAAGTCATGTGCTTAATATATTTTTCAAAAAGATAGTCTTTCGGGTTGTATCCAAGATTATTGTTCACAATTTTAATTCAAAGAAGCCAGAATGAGTTATTACATCTTTATCGAAAATTAAAATATTTATCAAAAAGGTGAGTTATCACTACAACAAAAATAATCTTTAATGATAATTAATAGCTTAATTATCGTTAAATTAGTATTTTGAGAGGCAATTGGTACTCTGTATAAATGTCGTAAAGTCAATACCAACATTGAATTCAATGGAAATTAATTAATGTCGGTAAAGGTTGTAGCACTTTTCGTGAATGTGCATATTTATTGCCGATAAAAAATATTTTTGTTATAGTATATTTTAGACATTTGTTCGTTTCACAAAAAGTTGATGTCTTATTATGCTGAAAATAGAACAAAAGAAGTATGATAAATTAGTTAACTTGCAATAAAAGATCTGAACTAATTGTCTCGATACAAATATTCTAGAAATAGTGCAATGACATACAAAGTGTTTGTACCTAAAAAAACTAATCAAAATAACATACTAACAGTGGCAAGCAAGAGCGCAATCATTTTGGTTCTTTTAACAATTTTTAGTATCGGTTCCGTGTTAGTTATCAAATATTTATTGTTGTGCGCTATCATATATAGCACGACCCTCAAGCCATTTTTCCAAAAGTATATGAAGTAACCCTGTAAAAAGGGACAAAAGAGAGGACATACTTGTTATTCTTATAATAACTTGTATTTATAAAGTTAATAAACAGAAATAGAAACAGAAAAAAGATGAAGCAAAAAATAATATGGAATACAAGAATTAATCCGAGTCCACAGAAACTACTGTGTGTCCTTAAGAAATTTAATCCCCTCACTATACCCAAGGTTATGGATTAATTTATCCCAAGATAAAATGGTTTAAACATGTTAAAGAAATAGCGGTACCTCAAACTTCTTTAACTTCAACAAACTTAAAAACAGCAACAAGTCACACAGACTCAGTCGATCGACACTTTGATTTTATTTGAGAGAAAAATAAATGCAGAGAAAAAAATATTTTGTGTTTAAAAAATCAAAAATTGACTTCGTTTTATAGCAATTTTCACCAAGGAACATGTCTGTTCAGTGAAATCTGTTCAGACCCATTTTATCCAGAAAGTTGTGTCTTTTAGAAAAAATAACAACTTTTCGTAAAATTGTGTCTGTTAGGAAAATAACTACTTTTTTGAAAGTAACGACTTTTCAGAAAAGTAACGACTTTTCGAAATGTTACCGTTACCCGCAAATTTATAAGAGATAATATTAACAGGATTTAATTGATTTAACAAAAATTGATTAAATAAATTTTGTCCAAAAAATTTATCAATCAATCACATCATTTGCCAAATCCAAATCCAAAGCCAAAGCCAAAGCCAAAGCCGAGCGAGCGACGACGACGACGGCGCGAGGGGGCATCTTCTTCTTAGCTCTTTAAGAATTAATGAAAGTGTTTCCTTCTATAAAGACAACAATTTCCCTTTCTTTTGCCGATATGGGAGAAATGACTTTTCATTTGCACTTTGCAAATGACTTTTCATTTTCCCTCCAAAGTAGTTCCCTCACTTTTCATATTCTTTCTTTTCTTTTCCCATTCAGACTTGCTAAAACACAACAATCCCCCTCATGAATGGGGAAGGCTATTGTTAAAACATATGCATGAAAAAACTTGTGTGTCTTGTAGGTAAAGGTTAATCGCATCTGGATAAGTAGGTTTCCCTTTACACTTTCCGTAGTGAACATATATCGGATATACTCGGTCAATCGGTAGATTTGATATCTTTGAACCGTCGAGGTTTGGTGTATACCTAGACAACATATGTAACACAATCAACCCTTGAACTATTCTTAGTTCTCATTGTTTTGTTCGTTTCAGCCATGAACACATCTTGGATAGTAAGTGCTTAAAGAACTGGCCTTACCGGATTCTCCTTGAAGCAGCTTACACTTCACACTTACATAGGTGATTACTAAATGTGTTATCCCATAGATACACCATTTGATATTACCTGTATCAAACTTAGAAACCATTAAAAAGTCCTTATATCTTTATCCTGGTTACTAAACATTGTCTCATCATGAGAACGGACCATAAAATAATAATAACATTTTTTCCTTTGAATGTTGAACCGTCATCAATGACTTTGTTTTATCTTCTTGAACCTAGATCTTGGGATCTCCAGTCATCTAGGTAGATTTACCGCCACGATGACTTTTTCTCGGCCATAGTCCCATTCCCGTCGATGATTTCTCAACTCCCTCTCTATTTAGGCCTTTTGTAAGTGGATCCGACATATTATCTTTAGACTTCACATAGTCAATTGTGATAATTCCACTAGAGAGTAGTTGTCTCACATAGTTATGTCTTCGTTTTATGTGACGAGACTTGCCGTTATACATAATGCTTCCAGTCCTTCCTATTGCAGCTTGACTATCACAATGTATGCATATAGGGGCCATTGGTTTGGGCCAAATTGGAATATATTCTAAGAAATTCCTGAGCCATTGAGCTTCTTAACCTGCCTTGTCTAAAGCAATGAATTCAGACTCTATTGTAGAGCGAGATATACATGTTTGTTTGGATGATTTCCAAGATATTGCTCCTCCACCAATAGTAAAAATGTATCCACTTGTGGATTTTGTTTCAGTTGACCCAGTAATCCAATTTGCATCACTATATCCTTCAAGAACGGCTGGATATCTGTTGTAATGTAAAGCGTAGTTCTGAGTGTCATCTAAGTATCCCAAAACTCTCTTCATTGCCAACCAATGATTATGATTAGGATTACTTGTGTATCGACTCTGTTTACTATAGAGCAAGCTATGTCTGGTCGTGTACAATTCATGACATACATTAAGCTTCGCAATATGCTAGCATAGTTCAATTGAGACTGACTTTCGCCTTTATTCTTTACAAGATGAAGATTTACATCAATTGGAGTCTTTGCCCTTTTAAAATTCAAAAATTTGAATTTTTCAAGTATCTTTTGAATATAATGAGTTTGAGACAATGCTAGACCGTTAGGAGTTTTAAGAATTTTAATTCCTAATATCACATCAGCAACTCCTAAATCTATCATATCAAACTTACTAGCAAGCATAAGCTTTGTAGCTTTTATATTAGCAATTTCTTTGCTCATTATAAGCTTATCATCTACATATAAGCATAAAATAACTTCCTGATCTGGAGTATCTTTAATGTAAACACATTTATCATATTCATTGATCTTAAATCCATTTGACAACATGGTTTGATAAAACTTTGCATGCCATTGTTTTGGTGCTTGTTTTAGCCCATAAAGTGACTTAATAAGTTTGCACACTTTCTTTTCTTTACCACGAACTACAAAACCCTCAGGCTGTTCTATATAAATTTCCTCTTCAATCTCTCCATTTAAGAAGGCTGTTTTCACATCCATTTGATGAATTTCAAGACCGTATACTGCAGCTAGTGCAATTAACATCCGAATTGATGTAATCCTAGTCACTGGCGAGTATGTGTCAAAATAATCAAGACCTTCTTTTTGTCTAAAACCTTTGACAACAAGTCTTGCCTTATATTTGTCAATAGTTCCATCGTCTTTCATTTTCCTTTAAAAGATTCATTTTGAACCCAAGGGTTTGTTCCCTGGAGGAAGATCAACCAAATCCCAAGTATGATTGCTTAAGATTGATTCAATTTCACTATTAACAGCCTCCTTCCAAGAGGTTGAGTCGCTTGATAACATTGCTTCCTTGAATGTTTGAGGCTCATTTTCAAGAAGAAATGTTACAAAATCTGATCCAAATGAAGTAGATGTCTTTTGACATTTACTGCGTCTTGGACTTTCTTCATTTTGTTCATTCTCTTTTGGTTCTTCTCTGGGTTGTTTAGGTCCCCCACTAGATGACTCAAGTCTAGTTTTATACGGATAGATATGTTCAAAAAATTCAGCACTATCTGATTCCATTACCGTATTATCATGAATATCCGGATGTTCAGACTTATGAACCAAAAATCGACATGCCTTACTTTTTGTGGCATATCCAATGAAAACACAATACACAGTCTTAGGTCCTATTTTTACCCTATTAGGTATAGGAACTTGGACTTTGTCTAGACACCCCCACACTTTGAAATATTTAAAATTGGGTTTTCTACCTTTCCATTTCTCATATGGAATTACATTTATCTTTGAGTGACGCACTCTGTAAAGTATCTGATTTGCTGTAAGGATAGCTTCCCCCCACAAGTTCTGTGGTAAACCTGAACTTATAAGTAATGCATTCATCATTTCTTTTAAAGTTCGGTTTTTTCTTTCTGCAATTCCATTAGACTGAGGAGTGTAGGGAGCAGTAGTTTGATGGATTATTCCATTTTCTAAACATATTTCTGCAAATGGAGATTCATATTCTCCACATCTATCACTTCTGATCATTTTGATCTTTTTATCTAACTGATTTTCAACTTCAGTTTTATATTGCCTAAATGCATCTATTGCTTCATCCTTACTATTTAGCAAATAGACATAACAATATCTAGTGCAATCGTCAATAAAAGTTATGAAATACTTTTTCCCACCACGTGATGGTGTTGACTTCATGTCACAAATATCAGTGTGAATCAATTCTAAAGTATTTGAATTCCTTTCAACAGATTTATAAGAATGCTTAGCATACTTAGATTTAACACAAATTTGACATTTTGATTTACTGCACTCAGATTTTGGCAAAATATTTAAGTTAATCAGTTTTCGCAAGGTTTTATTATTAACGTGTCCCAAACGTTCATTCCATAAACATTTAGACTCAAGCAAGTAAGAAGAAGCAAAATCTTTATTCATATCAATTGCAATTACATTGAGTTTGAAAAGGCCATCAATAAGGTAGCCTTTTTCTACATACATATCACTTTTGCTTACTACTACTTTATCAGAAACAAATACACATTTAAATCCATTCTTGGTCAGAACTGGAATTGAAACTACATTCTTTCTCAATTCTTGAACATATGAGACCCTATTCAAAGTCACCACCTTGCCTGATGTCATCTTTAATAGGACTTTGCCAGTTCCTTCTACCTTTGCAACAACGGAGTTTGCCATAAACAATTTTTCATCTGTATGTGCTGGAGTATATGATGAAAATAATTCTTTGTTGGAACAAACATGGCATGAGGCACCAGAATGTATCCACCATTCTCTTGGATTTCCAACCAAGTTACATTTCGAAAGCATTGCACAGAGATCGTCCATTTCTCCTTTAGATTCAGCCAAGTTTGCTTGATCCTTCTTTTTCTTGTCCTTCTTAGGACTCCAGCATTCATTAGCTCTATGACCATGTTTACCACAATTAAAGAAGTTTCCATTGAATTTCTTCTTAGGAGGATTGCTTTTTGGACCAGATGCTTTCTTTCTTTTCTTTAATTTTGTAGAATCTTCTTCAACAAAATTTACTCCAGATATTGCTGAATTACCACGTGACCTATTTTCTGCAGCCTTATTATCCTCTTCGATTCTCAACCTTACTATGAGATTTTCAACAGTCATCTCCTTGCGTTTGTGTTTCAAGTAGTTTTTAAAGTCCTTCCACAATGGACGTAACTTTTCAATAATTGCAGCCACTTGAAAAGCATCATTCAGAATCAATCCTACATTAAAGGTTATGTGAGTATTAAGGGAAAACTTAATATTTCTAACGTAGGCATTAAATAAATTTATACCTTCAGCAAGGAGATCATGGATGATGACCTGCAATTCTTGAACTTGGGTGACGACAGTCTTACTGTCTATCATCTTAAAGTCCAGAAATTTTGCCACAATGAATTTCTTCATTTCGGCATCTTCTGTTTTGTACTTCTTTTCTAAAGCATCCCAGAGTTCTTTTGAGGTTTTTGCATTGCTGTACACATTGTACAAAACATCTTGCAGACCACTCAAAATTTAATTTTTACACAAAAAATCAGAGTGTGTCCATGCTTCTGTTACCAAGAATCGTTCATCAGCCGGAGTTTCATCTGACATAACAGGAACATTCTCATTGATGAACTTCTGCAGACTGAACGTAGTGAGATAGAAGAACATATTTTGCTTCCATCTCTTAAAGTCGACTACAGAAAACTTTGCAGGTTTCTCAGCCGGTGCTAAGGCAGCATTTGAACGATTATGTGCAACCGTTGTTTTTGCAGCACTTACTGTTCTAGCATTTGTTTGACTTGAATTAGTCTTTTTTTTCGGTCACAAATGACAGATAAATTTAGTATTTAAAATACTAACAGTAAAGAACAAATCTTTACACAAACTGTTTCTGATTTAATGATAAAGTTTTTATGTTCTTTTAATCATTAATCGAATAAATTTTAAAAATTCAAGAATAGTAGAAAACCATAAAGGTTTTAATCTCAAGAAACCTCTAATACAGAAACTGTTTAAATTTCTTAAGATTGTTATTCTTACAATAACTTGTATTATAAAGTCAATAAACAGAAACAGAAACAAAATAAGATTAAGCAGAAAATAATATGGAATACAAGAATTAATCCGAGTCCACAGAAACTATTGTGTGTCCTTAAGAAATTTAATCCCCTCATTGTAACCCACGGTTATGGATTAATTTCTCCCAAGATAAAAATGGATTAAACCTGTTAAAGAAATAGCGGTACCTCAAACTTCTTTAACTTCAACGAACTTAAAAACAGCAACAGTCACACAGACTCAGTCGATCGACACTTTGATTTTATTTGAGAGAAAAATAAATGCAGAGAAAAAAATTTCAGTGTTTAATAAATAAAATATTGACATACTTTTATAGCCATTTTCAGCAATGAACATGTCTGTTCAGTGAAATCTGTTCAGACCCATTTTATCCAGAAAGTTGTGTCTTTTGGAAAAAATAACAACTTTCGAAAAAGTGTGTCTGTTAGGAAAATAACTATTTTTTGGAATGTAACGACTTTTCGAAATGTTAGCGTTACCCACAAATTTATAAGAGATAATATTAACATGATTTATTTGATTTAACAAAAATTGATTAAATAAATTTATCAATCAATCACATCATTTGCCAAAGCCAAAGCCGAGCGAGCGACGACGACGTCGCGAGGGGGCATCTTATTCTTATCTCTTTAAGAAGTAATGGAAGTGTTTCCTTCTATAAGGACAACAATTTCCCTTTCTTTTGCCGATATGGGAGAAATGACTTTTCATTTGTACTTTGCAAATGATTTTTCATTTTCCCTCCAAAGTAGCTCCCTAACTTTTCATATTCTCTCTTTTGTTTTCCCATTCACACTTTCTAAAACCCAACAATAATTTCAATCTTATTCAATGGAATTTTAAAGATAATTCAAAAAGATGTCAATAAATAGCAAAAAAAGAAGTTGCAATAGATACATGAATCAGTATGATTTATAGTAAAAAAAATTAAGCCTCATAAAATAGGTGAAAGAAAATTTTGAGAAATGAAATACACTTTATAAGATGTATACTTACTGTATTTGAATTAAAAAAAAAAACATAAAAATAATAATGACAGAAATAAAAGAATTCTTTTCTAAAGAACGAAATGTAATGAATTCAATAATCAACCATTTCAGCAACGTTATGAGTTGTGCACTAAGAGGTCCAAAAGTAGTAATGTCGTATTGCAGTTGCAATCAATTTGCTTTGTTCATACAAGAAGTTTGTTTAAAGGGATAAAAGAGAAGATCAATTATCAATCATCCCTTCCCACACTTAAACAAAGATAAAAAAGGTCATCAAAAGAGGAAAAAAGAATTACCATAGTGGATGAATCACTATGACATATAGTGCATATTAAACTCAATGAAAACTTTCGAACGTAACAAAATTCATAAAAATTCAATTAATGTATTTGAATTTGACTAAACTAGAGTGGGAAAAAACCTACAATATAGAGGCAAGAAATTCCACTATTTATAGACAACATAGGATAGTTTGGACAAATATTTATTGTGTCTTATCGCAAATGTCACAACTCTTTGACAAATTTACAACATTTAAGAAAGATCACAACCTTTAATAAAAGTCATAAATTTTCATAAGAGTCGCAACTCCTAATAAAAAAAGTCACATTTTTTCATAAAAGTTACAACTTTTCATGAAAATGGAAGGTTAGTTTTGGAAATAAATAAATTTAAAAGGAAATTCTGATTTCTGTGGCGCCACATAGGTGGGGCCTAAGGTTCTCTTTTATATAAATATACGATATATGATTTATGTAAGTTTCCCAAGTTAAAACACCTTCTGGGCCTAATGAACCATACATGTGTTACCTAGGTGAGATGGCCCATTAATTAATCTAACCCAACGCCCTAATATTGTCTATATAAAAATCATTATGGGTGTTGGAAAACATACTTTAGACAACCTAGTGAATGACCAGGTTTAGGGAGTTGATAGTTGAGGATAATTAAGTTGTGGAACTAGGGAATGCATCCCCCGTGTGAGAGTTTCTGGATTAGTAATTTGAGTCGTGGTTACTGCAGATGATCTGCTTCCAAAAGGAGAAAACATGTAAGTCTCTGATCTAGTAATTTATGATAGTATGTTTTATATTCATAATGGAACCAGAGTTGGTATTTAATTTTGACTTCTCTACTAAATTCCCTCTTTATGACAAGGAATACTATTACACCTTATCAATAAAATAATGATAAGTAGTGGCAGCATCCAATTGTCGATGTAAAGAAGTAGTTTTACTTTGATCTACATCCACGATCTTTCATTTTACATTTACCATTTGTCTCACATCACCTTGATACTTATCACTATCTATAGTAACTTGTAAAGCAACTTCAATGATATCATCAATTTGTTTGTTATTTCTGTTTCTTTTTTAGATCAAGCAACAAATATCTCAACCATGACTTTGTTGCTTACAATAGTTGCAACACAAAGGTAGATTATCATACACAATCTCCTCGAAAACCTCGATTAAACTACCATATTAATTCCATCTGCAAACTGCAACATTATACGATTTGACACAGCTTGTGTTGTTTGCTCCTTGGGATTATATCCAATATACCATGAAAAAAACCTGTATTGGTGCTCCTCTCCATTGTAGGGAAGATAACTTCGCGAGATGGAACTAGTACATAAACTTCATATTGATCAAACCTTAACAAAACTTTTCTTGGATCAAGTAAGCCAATCTATAAATTTCCCTTGGTACCAAGATGTTTCAATAAAATTGACTTTAATACCTTCGAATCTGTCACTCCATGGGATAATTTAAACTTCATTGTTTGATGCGATTAAATTCTTGCCTTTCCGTCATTGAAAATGTGATAATAATATCTCCGTGAACTATTTTGATTGCCTTTACGAATGTTTTTAAGCATGTGAATGTGTTCCTGTTTCCAAATATAAATATTTTTTTATTTTGCACTTGGTGATGAGTTTACTAACCAAGTGATCCAATTAATCTTAATCAGTTTTAAATAAATTTAATATGTACATGTTTTATAATAGTTCCGTTTTTTTTTAGAAAAAGTAGAATATACTAACTTAAGTGATGAAATTTATAGGAAAGAACACGAGGATTTAAGGAATCTTAATTATTGTCTATTTTAATGAAATTGATCTTTAATTATTTTCTTTGCGTAGGTAATTTATGTAGATTGTTTCTTTTGCATATTAGAACATGGTATAGAATTTAATGTTTTATATGTCATTAGTCAATTAATGTTTAGTAATCCATGTAAATGCAAAGGAAAACCATGGCGAGAGGAGACCAACTCAGCAATTTTCCCGATTAAATCCTACTTCACAACCTATCTATGTTGCCAAACAATAAAGATGTTGTGAGAACCAGCGTATTATCTGAACAGTGGCGGTTTCTTTGGAAATCAGTTCCATTATCTCTCAATTTCAACTTTCCGGATAGTGACAATGAAAATGACACTCTTGATTATCTAGTTTCTATCCACAGAGAACTTTATTATTGGAGGTCTTGCGAGAAAATTCAAAAACTCAACGTACAGGACCTTAAGTGTGTGCAGCGTTTTTCTAAAGATGTCGATTTATGGGTACATGTTCAACTAAACTTGCTAATGTTTAAAATTTTGGATTTAAATTTATTACAGATAACCAAAGGTATGAGTTTCCTCAATTTGCATATAATAATGGATCGTTGAAGAGTTTGTCTTTACTTCACTACCAATTGAACCCTTTTGGATGTTAACTGGAGTAGTCTAGTTTCTCTTTCAATGTATAACATGGAATTTATAGATGGTGTAATGGAAAAGGTATTATCTGGTTGCCCTAACTTGGAGTAGTTAGAATTGGATGAGTTTTCGGGCATACGTCGTTTGGATATAAGCTCTGTGAAGTTGAGAGAATTGATTATACGTGAGTATAAAAATGAGAACCATGATAAGGTGTAATATCATTCCTTGTCATAAAGAGGGAATTTAGTAGAGAAATCAAAATTAAATACGAACTCTGATTCCATTATGAATATAAAACATACTATCATATTTTCTAGATCAGAGACTTACATGTTTTCTCCTTTTGGAAGCAGATCATCTGCAGTAACCACGACTCAAATTAATAATCCAGAAACTCTCACACGGGGGATGCCTGCCCTAGTTCCACAACTTAATCATCCTCAACTATCAACTCCCTAAACCTAGCCGTTCACAGGTTGTCTAAAGTATGTTTTCAAACACCAATAGTGATGTTTATATAGACAATATTAGGGCGTTGGGTTAGATTATTTAATGGACCATCTTACTTAGGTAACACATGTATGGTTAATTAGGCCCAGAAGGTGTTTTTACTTGGGAAACTTACATATATAAAATATCATATATTTATATTAAAGAGAATCTTATGCGCACCTATGTGGCGCCAAAGAAATCAGAATTTTCTTTTAAATTTATTTATTTCCAACACTAGCCTTCCATGTTCATCAAAAGTTGTTACTTCTTTGAAAAGATATCACTTTTTTATTAGGAGTTGCGACTTTTATGAAAAATTATGACTTTTATGAAAGGTTATGATCTTTCTTAAATGTTGTAACTTTTTCAAAGAGTTGTGACATTTGCGATAAGACACAATAAATATTTGTTCAAACTATTCTATGTTGTCTATAATTAATTATGATATTGAATGGTGAGAGTGTTGTCGTTCAACATTTTTTTATCTCTTTTTTATTTTCTAATGTTGTTCTTAGAATTTACATTTTTTTATTACATCTTACCAACAATTTCCAGTGATATTTTGTTAGACTTCTTTCTCATACTTAAAATTTATCTATGACTCAAAAATTTTGTATAAGAAAATAAAAATTTTAAAAAATATAGGACTTTAAGATTTCGGAGAAACGCTTTGCTTCAGGATAAAATGTTTTTTTCCAATTATCTACCAAAAATACAAATATTATCGAATGATCATATGTAAGCCTAGTAAAATAGTTCAAGCCATTACTGAAGCACGTAATCTAGATAAGTTAGTTATGGATGAACTCTTTTGAAATCTCATGACCTACAACTCAAGAAAAAAACAAGAAAAGGAAATCAGATGCAAAAGAAAGGAGAAGAATCAGGTTTTTACATGCACAACACCAATAGATTTTGAGGATGAAAAATATTGCGCTATTGAACAAAAGGTTCTCTAGAATTAAAAAAAGGGACAAGTGTTCAAAGGAAAGAAATCTCAGAAAAACACTGAAAATCCAATAGATCAAGTATGTCACAATTGTGGATATCTGGATAACTTTATCAAGTATTGTCCATTAAAAGCTCTCGAGAAAAGAGGAATAGTTCGTAGAAAGAAAAGGAAATCAAGAATGATAATTACATTCCCACAAACAAAGGAATAACTAATCAAAAGCTGGTCTCTCAATGAAAAGGACCTTTACCTCTATGGAAGACTTATTAGAAAAGGAATCTGAGGATGGAGGGTTCGAAATTAATCACTACTTGTAATAGAACAAACAACTAAATATGATTTTTTTGCACTGATTGCTGAAATAGATTCTGAAAATGACAAATAGAGCTAGGTAAGTTTTCATCACATTAGAGTAAATATTTAATCATATTCTAAAAAGAACTTTAGTCCTTATTGAGTACTCTTATAAATGCATATCAGTCAATCAATTCTGAAAGAGAACCAAGAAAAAATGAAAATCTTAAGAAGCACAATCAATGTCTTCAAAATAAATTAAAAGAAAAAATTCAGACCTCAGATTTAGGTTATAAGGGAAAAAACTCTTCTAGTGAACTTCAATTATGTCTCGAAGAAAATATAAAATTGTCAACCATAAATTGACAAATCATGATCATACAAAACTTGACCTGGAACAAAATCTTATATTGACCAGGTCCTCTGAAATTTTAACTCAGATTCAAGAAAGGCAAACCACCAATCGAAGTGGGACAAGCTTTAGAAAACAAATAATCTTGTAGCACACACTATTCACATGTCTAAAAGTTTATGCACTCATTGTGAAAACTCAGGTCATATAAATAATCAATGTAAATCTATATTTGAAGCTTTTCAAAAAAATATTAAGTTCACAAAAAAGGAGAAGGTTGAAATGGTTATGAATCGATTCCAAATAAAAGGTTTTCTTATTTGTCTTAATGGGTTAGAAGAAATCGTATTAATATTTTTACTCACATAAAGGAGCCCAAGATAATTTGGGTTCTCAAAACTAATCCTTGACTAGTATTTAAGGTGAAGGTGAGAGGGGAAAAGGTCAACCTGGTGCATGAATAGTACATGATTCAAATAAGTGATAAAAATGGTATAAAATTTTCTCTTGCTCTTTGATTTTCAAGGCCTCAGTGTAGTCTTTGAGAAGGATGAGAAATATTAAAGAGAAGATTAAAAAAAAAAGAGTTGAAAAAAGTGAAATGATATCAAACATATTCGATGATGCAAATTTAGGGAACATTAAAAATGTGCCTGGTTAAGATATAACAATTATAGATGCACCTGCAACATGAGTTAATGTACAAACCTATGGTCTTGGAGATAGGGGGAATAATAGAGCAATCAGGTCACTTAGAGTGGTACACCATCAGGGGGAGCTTACTTGTGTGAACCGGGTCCTTGTTATTCATTAGAGGTTGTTGAAAATAGATAGTGGTTGGTTCTCTGTTACTCGGCTTGAGTTTCCTTTGATATGGAGAGTATGATGATTTAGACATACTCATGAAGGTCTTGAATATGAAAAACTTGAGAAAAATCATCCAAAGCCTGGGCTTATCGAAATAAGCTGATGAATTATCATGATTTCCTTTAATAATTCGCTAGTGAAAGAGTCATAAAATGACTGAAGTTCTGCTTATGGTTATGAATTTGATGCTCAAAATTGTAATTATTCATCTTTTGGTGATGATTTACAGATGCGGATTGTGTTGTGGCATTCATTGCATTTAAGTATTTTGCAGGTTATTGATCGCCCTATCATCCTTTTGGAGCAGTAACAGGTGAAGTTACTAATGTTGTACACAAATTGAAATCAGAATGGCCAAAATAATCCCCTTCCTGTAGCATTTGAGGTGATTTGTAATAAAACTCGTCGCCATAAAATAGTTGAGACGAGCATAAGGCACAAGTAGACCGGAATATTTGTGAGGGATTTTTTGTTTTGTTTGATGTATAGAACTCTTCTTTCGAGTGTGAGAGGAAGTAAGATTTTTGAAAATAATAGTGATTTGAAGTAAAAGTTGAACAATTTTGGGGAATTTTGAAAACATATACAGACATTTTTATGCTACTTAAAAATTCCTATAAATCTGATTGTGTATCAATAAAGTTTAATCAGTTGATTCCATATTATAACAGAGTTCTTAAGTGCAAACCAGACAGTTACAAACATAATGTTATAAATGCCAAGTAATAGGGGACCAAAGTTATCTATTAGAGAATAAAACTGAAGCATGTGGAGAGGATCTTGGATAGCTTAGGACCTCCCGTGCCACTGTAACACAATCCGGAGACATATGATTCCTTTGAACTGCAGCAACAATGTCAAACTTTTCTAGCACAACTGCATGCTTGAGAAAATATTTTATCAATGGCAGAACACATCCATTAAAACTAAGGATCTTGATGGTCTTTAGATATGAAAATGAGCCATTAAAATTATGTGGCTCAAGCCTCCTCGTCTCTTCGTCCCAATCTGTGTACCATGACAGCAAGTACTGTAGGAAAGAATGCACTCTATTAAGCAAGGATAAAATAAAAAGATTATGACTTTTCAATACAAGTACCTATTATTGAAATAATAATGATGAATAGTTGTTTAAAAAGCATAAAGGTGTAAAAGAAACTTACTCCCAATTCAACATCTTACCAATCAATGACCAATGTCACAAGATCCAGTGAGCTCTGTAGACCAGGAAAGTCTAACTCATTAAATTCTACATCAAGTTTTAAGAATTTCCGGCTTGATGGTGGAAACTCCCACCCTTTCAACTCTAAGATGGACAAGCACTTACAACGGAAATAGACAAACCGAAATATGTTAAAACAAGGAAATATGATCCTATAGTAAGTAAAGAGTCCCTAAAAAGAATTTGAATTTCACACAATGAAAAGTATGAATATACCTCGATGCACCAGGATCCCAATGTAAGATTTTCGACATGGGCAACACTGTGAAGAAGCTCCTTAATAAGACTAGTTTCCTTCTCCAAATACTGTTCTTTCCCCAAATCAAAATCAAAATCTAAACAATGCATTGCAGTAACAAGTGATGCCACATTTATGATGCGTATCTCACTGCACCATCCCCCTATTTCCAATATTTTAATGTAGGGGGCTATAAATTCGAGCCCTAGATCATGGTTCTCATTTTTATACTCACGTATAATCAATTCTCTCAACTTCACAAAGCTTATCTCCAAACGACGTATGCCCGAAAACTCATCCAATTCTATGTACTCCAAGTTAGGGCAACTAGATAATACCTTTTCCATTAGACCATCTATGAATTCCATGTTAAACATTGAAAGAGAAACGAGACTACTCCAGTTAACATTGCCAAAAGGGTTCAAAATTGGCAGTTAACTAAAAACAAACTCTTCAACGATGCATTTTTATATGCAAATTGAGGAAACTCATACCTTTGGTTATCATTATTAAATTAAAGTGCAAAATCTTAAACACTAGCAAGTTTAGTTGCAAAATGTACCCACAAATCAACATCTTTAGAAAAATGTTGCACATACTTAAGGTCCTGCACATTGTGTTTTTGAATTTTCTCGCAAGACCTCCAATAATAAAGTTCTTTGTGGATAGAAACTAGATAATCAAGAGTGTCATTTTCATTGTCACTATCCGGAAAGTTGAAATTGAGAGATATTGGAACCGATTTCAGAAGAACCCGCCATCGTTCAGATAATACGCGGGTTCTCACAACTTCTTTATTGTTTGGCAACATACATAGGATGTGAAGTAGGATTGAATCGGGCAAATTGCTGAGTTGGTCTCCTCGCGCCATGGTTTTCCTTTGCATTTACATGGATTACTAAACATTAATCGACTTATGACATATAACTTCTATACCATTTTCTAATATGAAAAGAAACAATCTACATAAATTACCTACCTAAAGATAATAATTAAAGATCAATTTCATTTAAATAGACAATATTTAAGATTCCTTAAATCCTCCTGTTCTTTCCTATAAATTTCATCACTTAAGTTAGTAGATTCTACTTTTTCTTTAAAAAAAAAGGAATTATAATAAAACATGTACATATTAGATTTATTTAAAACTGATTAAGCTTAATTGGATCACTTAATTAGTAAACTCATAACCAAGTACAAAATAAATGTTTAGTTTTGAAAAAAGGAACACATTCACATGCTCAAAAACAATTGTAAAGTCAATCAAAATAGTTCACGGAGATACAATTATCACATTTTCAATGGCTGAAAGGTAAGACTTTATGATTGGAGAGGAATCACATCAAACAATGAAGTTTAAATTATCCCATGGAGTGACAGATTCGAAGGTATTAAATTCAATTTTATTGAAACATCTTGGTACCAAGGGAAATTTTTTGATTGGCTTACTTGATCCAAGAAAATTTTTGTTGAGGTTTGATCAATATGAAGTTTATGTACTAGCTTCATCTCGTGATGTTATCTTCCCTACAATGGAGAGGACCACCAATATAGGGTTTTTTCATAGTCTATTAGGTATAATCCTAAGGAGCAAACAACATGAGCTGTGTCAAACCGTATAATGTTGCAGTTTGCAGATGGAATTAATATGGTAGTTTAATCGAGGTTTTTCAGGAGTTTGTGTATCATAATCTACCTTTGTGTTGCAATTATTGTAGGCAACAAAGTCATGGTTGAGATATTTGTTGCTTGATCTAAAAAAGAAATAAAAATAACAAACAAATTGATGATATCATTGAAGTTGCTTTAAAAGGTACTATAGATAGTGATAAGTATCAAGGTGATGTGAGAGAAATGGTAAATGAAAAATGAAGCATTGTAGATGTCGATCAAAGTAAAACTACTTCTTTAGATCGACAATTGGATGCTGCCACTACTTATCATTATTTTATTGATAAGGTGTAATATTATTCCTTGTCCTAAGGAGGGAATTTAGTAGAGAAATCAAAATTAAATACCAACTCTGATTCCATTATGAATATAAAACATACTATCATATTTGCTAGATCAGAGACTTACATGTTTTCTCCTTTTGGAAGCAGATCATTTGCAGTAACCACGACTCAAATTACTAATCCAGAAACTCTCACACGGGGGATGCATGCCCTAGTTCCACAACTTAATTATCCTCAACTATCAACTCCCTAAACCTAGCCGTTCACTAGGTTGTCTAAAGTATGTTTTCCAACACCCATAATGATGTTTATAAAGACAATATTAGGGCGTTGGGTTAGATTAATTAATAAGACATCTCTCTTAGGTAACAGATGTATGGTTCAGTAGGCCCAAAAGGTGTTTTTACTTGGGAAACTTACATATATCATATATCATATATTTATATTATAGAGAATCTTAGGCGCACCTATGTGGCGCCAAAGAAATCAAAATTTCCTTTTAAATTTATTTATTTCCAAAACTAGCCTTCCATTTTCAAGTAATGTTTTAACTTTTTTGAAAAGATGTGACTTTTTTATTAGGAGTTGCGACTTTTATGAAAAATTTTGACTTTTATGAAACGTTGCGATCTTTCTTAAATGTTGTAACTTTTTCAAAGAGTTGTGACATTTGCGATAAGATACAATAAATATTTGTTCAAACTATCCTATATTGTCTATTAATAGAGGAATTTCTTGCCTCTATATTGTAAGTTTTTTTCCCACTATAGTGTAGTCAAATTCAGATACATTAATTGAGTTTTTACGAATTTTGTTTCGTATGAAAAATTTCATGGAGTTTAATATGTACTATAAGTCGAAGTGATTCATCCAACTTTGGTAATTCTTTTTTTCTCTTTTGATGACCTTTTTTATTTTTGTTTAACAGTAGGCAGGGATGATTGAAAATTGATCTTCTCTTTTATCCCTTTCAACAGACTTCTTGTTTGAACAAAGCAAATTGATTTCAACTGCAATGCCACATTACTACTTTTGGACCTCTTAGTGCACAACTCATAGTGTTGCTGAAATAATTGATTATTGAATTCATTACATTTCGTTCTTTAGAAAACAATTCTTTTATTTCTGTCTTAATTATTTTTATGTTTTTTTTTTCAAATTCAAATGCATTAAGTATTCTTCTTATAAAGTGTATTTCATTTCTCAAAATTTTCTTCCACCTGTTTTATGAGGCTTAATTTTTTTTACTATAAATCATAGTGATTCATGTATCTATTGCAACTTCTTTTTTTGCTATTTAGTGACTTCTTTTTGAATTATCTTTAAAATTCCAGTGAACAAGGTTAAAATTATATCTTCTCTTTTGTCTCTTTTACAAGGTTTCTTCATATACTTTTGGAAAAATTGTTTGTGGGTCGTTCTATATATGATAGCGCACAACAATAAATATTTGATAACTAATACGGAACCAATGATAAAAATTGTTAAAAGAACCAAATTGATTGCTCACTTGCTTGCCACTGTTAGTATGTTATTTTGATTATTTTTTCTTAGGTACAAACATTTGTATGTCATTGCACTATTACTAGAATATTTGTATAGAGACAATTAGTTCAAATCTTTTATTGAAAGTTCACTAATTTATCATACTTCTTCTGTTCTATTTTCAGCATAATAAGACATCAAGTTTTTGTGAAACGAACAAATGTCTAAAATACACAATAAAAAATATTTTTTATCGGCAATAAATATGCACATTCACAAAGAGTGATACAACCTTTACCGACATTAATTAATTTCCATTGAATTCAATGTTGTTAGAGACTTTACGACATTTATACAGAGTACCAATTGCCTCTAAAAATACTAATTTAACGATAATTAAGCTATTAATTATCATTAAAGATTATTTTTGTTGTAGTGATAACTCACCTTTTTGATAAATTTTTTAATTTTCGATAAAGATGTAATAAGTCATTCTCGATTCTTTGAATTAAAATTGTGAACAGTAATCTTGGATACAACCCCAAAGACTATCTTTTTGAAAAATATATTAAGCACGTGACTTTGCCTTCTTGATTGTTAGGAAAGTAAGGTTGTTTTTATTATTATTTTTGGATATTTGTGTGTTCAATTGCTCATAAATTATGTTTTGAGATTTTAATATGTTTTGTGTCAAAATTTTGGTTTAGTATATCCGGTTGTGAACATTCAGATGTCACCTACTGCTTGGTTGATAATTGCATTAACTTTTTGTGACTGCATACTATAACAATAACAATAACAATAACAATAGCTATGTTGTTATCCAAATAAGCTTGGGCCTGTGATATGAAACCTTAAAAATAGTTGTGACTATTTTGAGACAATGACAAAAAACACTTATTATAATAACAACTTAAGGGTCATTATAAACATATACTTGATATGATATATAATAATAAAAAAGAGATTGATTGAGGTTCCAACAAAAGAAGTCCAACATCATCCATTTGAATTTAATTAATTATGATATTGAATGGACGTGATGTTCCACTTTACTGAGAGTGTTGTCGTTCAACATTTTTTATCTCTTTTTTAACTTCTAATGTTGTTGTTTATGTTTTCTTAGAATTTAAATTTTTTACTGCATCTTACGAACAATTTCCAGGATATTTTCTTAGACTTCTTTCTCATACTTAAAATTTATCTATGACTCAAAATTTTTGTATAAGAAAATAAAAATTTTAAAAAATATAGGACTTTAAGATTTCGGAGAAACGCTTTGCCTCAGGATAAAATGTTTTTTTCCAATTATCTACCAAAAATACAAATATTATCGAATGATCATATGTAAGCCTAGTAAAATAGTTCAAGCCATTACTGAAGCACGTGATCTAGATAAGTTAGTTATGGATGATCTCTTTTGAAATCTCATGACCTACAACTCAAGAAAAAAACAAGAAAAGGAAATCGGATGCAAAAAAAAAGGAGAAGAATCGGGTTTTTACATGCACAACACCAATAGATTTTGAGGATGAAAAATATTGAGCTAATGAACAAAAGGTTCTCTAGAATTAAAAAAAGGGACAAAATTTCAAAGGAAGGAAATCTCAGAAAAAAACTGAAAATCCAATAGATCAAGTATGTCACAAGTGTGGATATCTGGATAACTTTATCAAGTTTTGACCATTAAAAGCTCTCGAGAAAAGAGGAATAGTTCGGAGAAGGAAAAGGAAATCAAGAATGATAACTACATTCCCACAAACAAACAAATAACCAATCAAGAAGCTGGTCTCTCAATGAAAAGGGTCTTTACCACTATGCAAGACTTATCAAAAAAAAGAATCTGAGGATGGAGGGTTTGAAAATTAATCACTACTTGTAATAGAACAAACAACCAAATATGATTTTCTTGCACTGATTGCTGAAATAGATTCTGAAAATGACAAACAAATCTAGGTAATGTTTCATCACATTAGAGTAAATATTGAATCATATTCTAAAAAAGAACTTTAGTCCTTATTGAGTACTCTTATAAATGCATATCATTCAATCAATTCTGAAAGAGAACCAATGACGAAAAACTATGCATCTTTAAGACAAGAAAATGAAAATCTTGAGAAACACAATCAATATCTTCAAAAAAAATAAAAGAAAAAATTCAGACCTCAGATTGAAGTCAAGGCAAACCACCAATCGGAGTGGGATAAGTTTTACAAAACAAAATAATTTTGTAGCACACACTATTCACATGTCTAAAAGTTTATGCACTCATTGTGAAAACTCAGGTCATTTAAATTATCAATGTAAAGCTCTATTTGAAGCTTTTCAGAAAAATATTAAGTTCACAAAAAAGGAGAAGGTTGAAATGGTTATGAATTGATTCCAAATAAAAGTTTTTCTTATTTGTCTATATGGCTAAAAAGTAACCGTATTCATCTTTTTACTCAAATAAAGGAGCCCAAACTAATTTGGGTTCTCAAAACTAATTTTTGACTAGTATTTAAGGTGAACATGAGAGGGAAAAGGTCAACTGGTACATGAATAGTACATGATTCAAATAGGTGATAAAAATGGTATAAAATTTCCTATTGCTCTTTGATTTTCAAGGCGGCAGTGTAGTTCTTGAGAAGGATGAGAAAAATGAAAGAGACAAGATTAAAAAAAGAGTTAAAGAAAGTGAAATGATATCAAACATATTCGATGATGCAAATTTAGGGAACGTTGCAAATGAACCTGGTTCAGATATAACAATCATTGATGAACATGCAACATGAGTTAATGTACTAACCTATGGTCTTGGAGATAGGGTGAATAATAGAACAATCAGGACACTTAGAGTGGTACACAATCAGGGGGGAACGTAGTTGTGTGAACCGGGTCCTTGTTATTCATTGGAGGCTGTTGAAAATTGATAGTGGTTGGCCGTCTGTTACTCTGCTTGAGTTTCCTTTGATCTGGGAGAGTATGTTGATTTAGACATACACATGAAGGTCTTGAATATGAAAAACTTGAGAAAAATCATCCAAAGCCTTGTCTTATCGAAATAAGCTGTTGAATTATCATGACTTCCTTTAATTATTGGCTAGTGAAAGAGTCATAAAATGACTATAGTTCTACTTATGGTTATGAATTTGATGTTCAGATTTGTAATTATTCGTCTTTTGGTGATGATTTACAGATGCTGATTGTGTTGTGGCATTCATTACATTTTAGTAGTTTGCAGGTTATTGATCGCCCTATCATCCTTTTGGAGCAGTAACAGGTGAAGTTACTAATGTTGTACACAAATTGAAATCTGAATTGTCAAAATAATCCCCTTCCTGTAGCATTTGAGGTGACTTGTACATAACTTATGCTCTTTATTCATTTTTCAGTGCCTCGTTGCCACAAAATAGTTGAAACGAGCATAAGCCACAAGTAGACCAAAATATTTGTGAGGGATTTCTTGTTTTGTTTGATATATAGAACTCTTCTTTCGAGTGTGTGAGGAAATAAGATTTTTGAAAACAAATAGTGATTTGAAGTAAAAGTTGAACATTTTAGGGGAAATTTGAAAACAAATACTGACATTTTTGTGCTACTTAAAAATTTCTGTAAATCTGATTGTCCATCAATCAAGTTTAATCTACTGACTCTATATTATAACGGATGTTCTTCACTGCAAACCAGACAGTTACAAGCATAAAGTTATAAATGCCAAGTAATAGGGGACCAAAGTTATCTATAAGAGAATAAAATTGAAGCCTGTGGAGAGGATCTTGGATAGCTTAGGACCTCTCGTGCCATTGTAACATAATCCGGAGATGTATGATTCCTTTGAACTGCAGCAACAATGTCAAACTTTTCTAGCACAATTGCATGCTTGAGAAAATATTTTATCAATGGCAGAACACATCCATTAAAATTAAGGATCTTGATGGTCTTCAGATATGGAAATGATCCATTAAAATTAGGTGGCTCAAGCCTCCTCGTCTCTTCGTCCCAATCTGTGTACCATGACAGCAAGTACTGTAGGAAAGAATCCACTATATTATCTAAGGATAAAATAAAAAGATGATGTCTTTTCAATACACGTACATATTATTGAATGAATAATGATGAATGTATATATCAAATAAAATGAAATGATCAAATATTATCATTTTCATTCAGCTAATAGTTTTTTAACAAGAATAAAGGTATAAAAGAAACTTACTCCCAATTCAACATCGTACCACTTAATGACCAATGTCTCAAGATCCAGTGAGCTCTGTAGAAAGCAGCAAATTCCAGGAAAGTCTAACTGATTAAATTCCACAGCAAGTTTTAAGAATTTCCGTCTTGATGGTGGAAACTTCAACCCTTTCAATTCCAAGATTGACAAGCACTTACAACGGCAATAGACAAACCAAAATATGTTAAAACAAGGAAATATGATCCTATAGTAAATAAAGACTCCCTAAAAAGAATTTGAATTTCAAACAATGAAGAGTATGAATATACCTCGATGCACCAGGATACCAATGTAAGATTCTCGACATGGGCAACACTGTGAAGAAGCTCCTTAAAAAGACTAGTTTCCTTCTCCAAGTACTGTTCTTTCCCCAAATCAAAATCAAAATCAAAACAAAGCACTGCCGTAACAAGTGATTCCATATTTATGATGCGTATTTTACTGCACCACCCCTCGATTTCCAATATTTTAATGTAGGGGGCTAATAATTCGAGCCCTAGATCATGGCTCTCATTTTTATACTCACCTATAATCAATTCTCTTAACTTCACAGAGCTTATTTCCAAACGATGTATGCCTGAAAACTCATCCAATTCTAAGTACTCCAAGTTAGGGCAACCAGATAATACCTTTTCCACGACACCATCTATGAATTCCATGTTAAACATTGAAAGATAAACGAGACTACTCCAGTTAACATTTCCCAAAGGGTTCAATTGGCAGTGAACTAAAACCAAACTCCTCAATGATGCATTTTTATATGCAAATTGAGGAAACTCATACCTTTGGTTATCTGTAATAAATTTAAGTCCAAAATCTTCAACATTAGCAAGTTTAGTTGCAAAATGTACCCACAAATCAACATCTTTAGTAAAACGCTGCACATACTTAAGGCCCCACACGTTGAGCATTTGAATTTTCTCGCAAGACCTCCAATAAGAAAGTTCTCTGTGGATAGAAACTAGATAATCAAGAGTGTCATTTTCATTTTCACTATTCGGAAAGTTGAAATGGAGTGATATTGGAACCGATTTCCAAAGAAACCGCCATCGTTCAGATAATACGCTGGTTCTCACAACTTCTTTATTGTTTGGCAACATAGATAGGATGTGAAGTAGGATTGAATCCGGCAGATTGCTGAGTTGGTCTCCTCCCGCCATGATATTACTTTGAATTCACATGGATTACTAAACATTAATCGACTTATGACATATAAAACATTAACTTCTACACCATTTTCTAATATGCAAAGAAACAATCTATGTAAATTACCTGAACTAAGATAATAATAAAAGATTAATTTCATTAAAATAGACATAATAATTAAGAATCCTTAAATCCTCATGTTCTTTCCTATAAATTTCATCACTTAAGTTAGTAGATTCTACTTTTTCTAAAAAAGGGAACTATAATAAAACATGTACATATTAAATTTATTTCAAACTTATTAAGCTTAATTGGATCAGTTGATTAGTAAACTCATCACTATGTGCAAAATAAAAAATGTTTAGATTTGGATATTGGAACACATTCACGTGCTTATTTAGACCACAACAAGCAAGAGTTTTTAAGATCCAATTTGAGACTAAGGAAGATGGCCCTAATTTGTGTGGTAAAGTTGCAATGCAAGAAGAGAGGTTGGTTGATCTCTGATGCGTTCTCGCATAATGAACACCAAGATACTATAATCTTTCCTTTTCTTCTCAGCACTTCATGTGTCAGACAAGCCCTTCTAGCAAACAACTATGTAAAGCATTTTATCTTAGTTGGTGCTAAGGTTCTCTATACCTTTCTCAACAAACTCTGCTTAGAGTTGCATTGCTGTGGACTTTCAAATTTGTATGCTCTACTAACTGGGAAAGCCCTATATTTACTATGTTTCCATCTCAAAGAATCAGGAGCATTGGTGATGCCATGGAATTTTACTAATTGCTCTAGCAATTTGGCCACTCTCCCTACTTCCAAGTCATTCAAAAACCTATTATTAACAATAACAAGTCTAATTTCACAAGTGAGATTTAGAGAGGGGATAATATTACTACAACAAAAGAGAAATATAGCACGGAAGATTTTTCTTGTAGAGGTAGTTGAGTTAATGTTATTACATTAAGAGTAGTTAAAGTTTCTAGCAACATTAATGTAGAGTGTTGGTTATAAATACCATATTTATTATTATTACCACTAAATATAATATAGCATCAATTATACTATTGTTGCAGAACCTTTATTTATTATAGTATATTTAGATATCTTACCTAATCTTTCAGGGGTATACATGTTGTTTTTTGATTGACCCTTAGTTCAAAGAACATGATTGCAAGAATAATATGACAACAAGATGGGAAGAAACAAATTAAATTAGAGGCATATGTTTGGATATCATTCCTTTATTGATAAGGTGTAATATTATTACTTAAAATCAGGTGGGAATTAGTAGAGAAATCAAAATTAAGTACCAACTCTGATACCATCATGAATAGAAAACATACTATAATATTTTACTAGATCAGAGACTTACAAGTTTTCTCCTTTCAGAAGCACATCATTTGGAGTAACCACAACTCAAATTACTAAACCAGAAACTCTCACACGGGGGATGAATGTCGTAGTTCCACCACTTAATTATCCTCAACTATCAACTCCCTAAACCTTGCCGTTCACTAGGGTGTTTAAAGTGTGTTTTTCAACACCCATAATAGTGTTTATATAGACAATATTAGGGCATAGGGTTAAATTAATTAATGGGCCATCTCATGTAGGTAACACATGTGTGGGTCATTAGGCCCAAAATATGTTATTACTTACACATACCTCCGTTAGGCCCATAGGTGTATCCGAAGGGGGTGTCGCTGGTTCACGTGAACCCATTGTAACATCTCATAACTAAAAGAAAACTATAAGAAAATTTAGAAATTGAAATTGTTATTTTTTGAAATAAATTGAAAATATGGAATTTGATAAGTTAAAAGTGAGTTTTTGATCAACTTCAAATGGACATACCTTCTAGCTCAGGATGATTTAGGTGTACTTCTAGATATGGTTGGAAATCCCTTGGAACTATTTTTCCAAATCCACCGAGTTTGCAAAATTTTGAGTTCGGATGAGTGAGTTATGCCCTTTGGAAGTTGGGTTGTTGATTAAGAAAATGTTCAATCCGGAAGTTAAAAGGGTAAGTTAGTATTTTCCTTACCCAATTAATTAATTTCATTTTTAGTAAGTTAATTGGGGTCAAAAATGAGTTAGTTCAATTTACGCGTTTGAGAAATAGAGTTAGGGCTCTTAGAGATAGAACGCAAGAAAAAGAGAAGATGAAAAACAAGAATTTCCAAGAAAGATCGGTTTGGATTGCGGATTTCTTCAAGATTTTGATCTTTCCAGGCATGTGGGTCTCTCATAATGTTGGGTTCATTCACCCATGCGCCAAACATGTTTAGTTCAGCGCGTGTTTTAAAAAATAGGGGCGTGGGGCGGGTGTTTCATACAATATAGGGTGAGACGTAAACCCCAAGACACGGGGTGTAAGTCTCATGAAACTATGTGGCGTAGTCATATATATTCAATTTTATAGTTTTATTATAAATAAAATAATCAAAACTATACCATTCAATAATTTATGATTTTTATTTGAGATAAGTATTAATAATCAATAATGATGAAAAAAATTATAATAATTACTATTTGACAAATATTATAACACCAATAGTAAAAATATGATTTAAAGCAAGAAAAAGTTTTTAAAAAATAAATTAAAAAGCCCCGACGCATATTTTAATGTCCAGGACTTACATTTTTATGTTGGGGACTTACTCCTTAAATTTTAGGCTTAATCCTTATGGATCTACATCTTTTATTGACGCCCCAAAGCATTTTTGGTACGCCTCGCCCTGAGACACCCCCCAAAAAACATTTTTTTAAACTGTTATTCAAAGCAATTCTTCCTTAAAATTTTTGAAAGTTCATGTTCTTGACATGAACTCTTGAAATTAAATGTTCTTTCTTGAATTCGATTGAATTGTGGAGTTTTTGAGATCTTTGAGTTGAGTTTTAGAGTTTTTTTAAGTTAGATTCGTGAGTACTAATGTATATTATTACGATCTAAACTGAATTTGAGGAAAATATTCGAGTTCAGGCGAATTGGGGTTGGAAAATGAAGAAGGAAAAAGTCGGAAAGGTTTCGTTCAACAAGTCCGGGCCGCGGACTTGTTCCCCTGGTGAAGAAAAATCAGCTCCGCGTTGCAAAGAGACCGCAAACTCTAATGTGTCAACATGAAAATTTCATGAATAATGGAGCATCTTCGTGTCACGGACTTGTTCCAAGACTCTAAGTTCATTACTTTTCTAAAGTTTAGCTATTCGGAATTATTCCTACACATCATGGGGTCTTTCCAAATACAAATCATAATACTGCCCTCTCGTTCAGTCATTTACATTGAATTACACTGAATATGAGTACAATAATGGTTTTATTATTGTTGCAAGCTCATACTTTTTTCCATGTTGTACAGGCAAGGTTGATTTCTATTATTTAAAAAAATTAGTAGACAGAGTACCTGTCCAATTCGTCAAATAAAAACATAAAACATCAGTATTCATGAAAATTTGTGTTACATCCTCCATTTACCTCTAAAGATCTTGTCCAACTTTTTGGGTCATATTGAGGGTTAAAATGTTCTTCTCGGTGGTTATCGTCTCTTTCAGTCACTAGACATTTTATTTATGCGTGTTACATCCTCGCTTTCCCCTTGTTATTCATTTCAATAGAGGTGACAAAGAAACTAAGCTACATTCCTTCACAACAGAATGTGCATTCACATTTTCTAACAGTTTTCCATTAAATTGGACAGAGAAGCAAAGTTTAAAAGCTAACCTTTTCACCTTCTTCAATCCCCATAAAAGGGGAAAATTCATGATTAATGTCATGTTTATTAGTCTAAAATTTTTGTATGTCTCTATGTTATACTATAAAGATTAATTAGTAGATATAATGTGGTAAAATATCTATATCAATATTTTTTTTCTTAATGGACGTTACAAGTGAAATAATGACAAGTATAATTTAATAGAAAAAGTATAAATTAAAGGAATAAATGGTCAAAATCAGACCGATTTCGCTAAAAAGAGCTTGTCAGAAAGGCTATCCCGTGAAATACCTCCGATTCCAAATCTGATTTTTGCTTTGAGTTGGGACAACCAGCTTGACCACGATTCTGAAAGAAAAGATTGGTCGTACAGTCATTAGCAAAAGAGCTAGCCGCATTTATGGAAATGTTGGAGAAGGCAGTAAAAATTGTAAATAAATGGCAGGAATAATAAAAGGTAAATTATTGACACCACACTTGGTGATGTTTATGAGAAATGAGCCTACTTGAATTTGAAGAGTTTTGATGACGCTTGACTCCTTTAGTTCCCTTTTTTTCGTGTTGTCTATAAAAATCAAATTCTTAAGGGAAATTTCAAGTAGTAAAGCAAAATTATGGAAGTTCACAAAGGCTTGCTCAAAGTATTCCTACGAGGAAATATGTGTGCTAGTCTTTTGTCTATATCAAAATAAGTTATCTTACTTTTTGTTGAACTTGGTTCAGATGTCTAGATCACATCCCTAGGGGTGTGTCATGTGTGGCCCTTTTTAAGAACTTGATAATGATAAATGTTTTATGCAATAGTCTGCCCAATGTTTTCTAGTAAATATCTTAAATCTGGGCCCTTGTTATATTTGTGGTTTAACAACTCTTGGAGGTGAAATGTTTGTTCTTTCCTTGTGGTATTGATGTAATTGCTCATTTCTTTTAGTTGTTGACCCCTGAAGTAGGAGTTCTCATAATGTAATCAATATGTTAAGTCTTTCCAACAGATCAAGTCATCTCAGACATCTTCGACTCGTCGAGTGTGGTAACATTGTTGGAGGTTTGACTGCAACACTCAAGAACTTCCCATTGCTGGAGGAGTTGCACACTCACTTGACCTTAATTACTGAAGAAAATATAGAAAGTATTGGTCGTTATTTCTCTCTACTTAAGTCAGTTACATTGAACGCCGGTTTATGTACTTTGTTAGGAGATTCACTATCTCCAGATGATGGTCAAAGGTTATCTATTGCTACAAGTATGCCTGAATTGCTGAATCTTTCACTAATTTTTATTCCCTTGACAAATGTTGGACTTCAAGCCATTCTGGAGGGCTGTCCATACCTTGTATCGCTTGATTTGTGTCTTTGTAATATTGGTCTTGAAGGGGATTTGGGAAGAAGATGCAGACTACATATAAAGTAATTTTTATTATTGATACAGTGAATACATGGTTCACTACTTATTGTCGTATGTGTACTGTATCAGGTGAACCAGGTTCTCAAACGTGACTGTAGACAACGTGTACAATTATGAGGGATTGCGGCAACAAAGAAAAAAATGAAGGAAACAAATATTGAAAGAAATAAAGAAGAGAGAAAAAAAGAAGTAGAAATTCAAGTCAAATAAGGAAAGAAACAAAAGAGTTACAATGCAAGTAAAATAAGGAAATACGTAAATATATACAAGTTCAAAAAGGAAAATGATTTGTAATTCCTTTCCTTGTAGAAGTTGATGAAGGCAAATCAAACTCTATGAAAGGTTCAAGAAGTTGAAGGAAAGAAGTTTCTTTGCAATACCAGAAATCGAGAGAATTTTTCTAGCAAAGCAAGAACGATAGCTATTGCATATTCACGAAATTTATCATCTTGAGAGAAGTAGTTAATGGAGAAAAAACGCAGAGTTTCGTCACAACAACGTAAGGACCAAGTTCACGAGTTCTTATCAATTCTAAACTATTGACTCTTGAAGTTTGATAAATTAAAGTCTAGGGTTATTAATATTCGTTGATTTGTTCTAGTTTTATTAAAGAGTTGTAATAATTCCTATATTGTGTCACAAGAAGTGGCTTTGGCTTCTTGGGGGTAGAGTCTTGAGAGAATTGTAACAAGAAGTGAGTTTGACTTCTTGGGGTAAAATTGAGAGAGAGGTTGTGAAAAATGTAAACAAGAAGTGGGTTTGACTTCTTTGGTGGTTAGAGTTAAGAAAAGTTGATACTTTTTGTAAACAAGAAGCGAGTTTGACTTCTTGGTGAGTGGAGAGTTTTTTATCATAGTTAATCGAAAAAGATAGAAGTTAAAATTAAAATTCATTGATTAACTGAGTTGTAAATTTTTAATTAATATAAAACTTAAGTGTGGTTTTTCCCTTCCTTAAGTTAGAAAGGTTTCATCGAGAAAATCTTTGTTTTATTGTGTTGCGACAAAAGTACAAGAACCTGGTTCTTGTATCTCGGTAAGATTTCTTCAATTGGTATCAGAGCATGTCTTTTCATTAAAAGACTAACATCTTAAAAGGATCAATGGTTGCACCACCTACACCACATGAAGGACCTTCTAAAACTCGACCACCGATGTGTAATGGAAGTATTATGGATGGTGGATGAACCGCATGATGAATCACTTAGTAGGAAAAGATTCATTCTTATGGGGAGTCGTGTTGGAAGGTCCAATCATATCCCTGATGAATGGAACTGACGGAACCACTCAAGTACCCAAGGACAGGAAAGAATGGAATGTTGCAGATAAACTTGCAATTTAGAACAATGCTAAAGCAAAAAAGATTTTATATGAAGAATAGGTCCTGATAAGTACAATCGAATCTTATCATGTCAGGATGCAAAAGGAATATGGGAAACTCTTCAAACTGCACATGAAGGAACAACTCAGATAAAGAAGTCTAAACTAGATAATTTGAACAAACAATACGAACTGTTTCGAATGGCAGAAGGTGAAACAATCAAAGAGATTTACACGAAGTTCACTGCTATCATTAATGAAATCTACTCACTAGGAGAAATAATTCCTAATGGGAAAGAAGTCAGAAAACTTTTGAGTGTTCTTCCAGGGTCTTGGGAAAGCAAAGTAGAAGTCATTACTGAAGCACGTGATATAGATAAGTTAGCTATGGGTGAACTCATTTGAGATATCATGACCTACGAACTCAAGAAAAATTAAGAAAAGGAAATAAGATGCAAAAGATAGGAGAAGAATCTGGTTTTTATAGGCACAAAACCAATAGATTTTGAGGATGAACGCATTGAGCTAATGACCAAAAGGTTCTCAAGAATTAAAAAAAGGGGGATAAGTGTTCCAAAGAAGGAACTCTAAAAAAATAACTGAAAATCCAATAGATCAAGTATGTCACAAGTGTGGAAATCCAGATCACTTTATCAACTTTTGTCTATTAAAAGCACTAGAGAGAATAGTTTGGAGAAAGAAAAGGAAATCACAAATGATAAGTACATTCCCACAAACAAACGATTGACCAATCAAGAAGTTGATCCCTCAATGAAGAGGGCCTATGACACTATGGAGGACTAATCAAAAAAAGAATCTGAGGATGAAGATTCAAAAATTAATCACTACTTTTACTAGAACAAACAAATAAATATGATTTTCTTTTACTCATTGGTGAAATAGATTCTGAAGATGATGAAGAAGACGACAAACAAAGCAAGGTAAAGTGTAATCACCTTAAAGTAAATAATGAATCATATTCTAAAAAAGAACTAGAGTCCTTATTGAGTACTCTTATAGATGCATATCAATCAATCAATTCTCATAGAGAATCAATGATGGAAAACTATGCATCTTTAAGAGAAGAAAATGACAATCTTGAGATAAACAATCAATGTCTTCAAACTAAATTAAAAGAAAAAATAAGACCTAAGATTTAAGTCACAAGGGCAAACTTCTAGTAAACTTAAATTAACTCTAGAAGAAAAAATAAAATTGTTAACAATAAACTGCAAGGCCTAAATTGAAAGAAATAAACTACGACAAGAAAATCTTGATCATACTAAACTTGATCTGGAACAAAATCTTAGATTGACCAGGTCCTCTGAAATTTTAACTCAGATTCAAGAAAGACAAACCACTAATCAAAGTGGGATAAGTTTTCAAAAACCAAATAATCTTGTAGCACACACTATTCACATGTCTAAAAGTTTATGCACTCATTGTGAAAACTCAGGTCATTTAAATAATAAATGTAAAGCTCTATTTGTGGCTTTTAAGAAAAATATTAAGTTCACCAAAAAGGGAAAGGTTGAAAGGGTTAAAAACCGGTTCCAAATAAAAATACTCCAAATAAAATGTTTATTATTTGCCTTTATGTCTAAGAAGAAATCGTATTCATCCTTTTACTCACATAAAGGGATCCAAACTAATTTGGTTTCTCAAGACTAATCTTGGACTAGTGTTTCACGTGAAGGTGAGAGGGAAAAGGTCAACCTGGTACATAAATAGTGCATGCTCCAAATAGGTGCTAAAAATGATAGAAAATTTCCTCTTGGTCTTTGATTTTCAAGGCAGCAGTGTAGTCCTTGAAAAGGATGAGAAAAATGAAATAGGAAAGTTAAAAAAAAAAGTTGAAGAAAGTGAAATGATATAAACATATTCAATGATGCAAGAACATTGCAAATGAACCTGGTTCACATATTACAATCACTGATGCACTTGCAACATGAGTTAATGTACTAACCTATGATCTTGGAGATAGGGGGAACAATAGAGCAATCAGGACAGTTAGGCTGGCACATCATCAGGGGGAACTTTGTTGTGTGAACGTGGTCATTGTTATTCATTGGAGATTATTGAAAATTGATACGGGTTGGTTCTCTGTTACTCAGCTTGAGCTTCCTTTGGTATGGGTGAGTATGATGATGCAGATATACTCATGAAGTTCTTGAATATGAAGAAATTTACAAAAATCAGCCAAAGCCTGGGCTTATTCATATAAGTTGATGAATTATCATGATTTCCTTTAATAATTGGCTAGTAAACGAATAATCTTATGTTTGAGTAATTATACAATAAAAATCTACTAACTCAGTCTCGTACTGTAACAGGTACACACTCCAGGCACATATTAAACAATGTTTAGAAGGTCTGCGGATATTATCCCTACTCTTTTGTAAACACCATTAAGTAAATAATGGAGGAACACAGAAAGGGGAACTAATTTCTCTATAATACTCTGGTATGTACCATCCTTTTTTCATGAATGAATTTTTTTAGTTAGGGTCAAACATAAGCACCAGTGAACCTGGTTGATCTCAAAATCCAAATATTTTAAAAATCACCAAGGACCCTCTTTGACAATAATTATCATTCAATCCAAAACCACACTAATAAAGAAATACTTAGTCTTTAAGTCACTCATGCTTTAATTCAGGGGGAACCTTGCTTTACCTCTCACTTGTGAACCAGGTTAACAAACTCCAAATTAGTATTCTATCCACTCCAAGTGTATAACCAGACTATCTTTGAGGGTAACAATTATCATAGGAATAAACTATTATCAGTGCTTGCCTTCATTATTGATAAGTACTTCTCTATTGCACCAAAATGTGGTGAATCTCTTACGTATTGATGATAATTCTTCAAAATGTCGTCAAGAAAAAGGCTATTTAGAAAAAAGGCCATCGAGTAGTGAAAATGCTATGGAGAAGAACTAAAAAAATGAAAAAGTTCAAAAAAAAAAAAAGAGTTCCAAAGCTCATTTGTTATTGGTCCTAATGCTTGAGAATACTCACCTGGTCTTCTTCAACATGATTATGCTTAATTGATGATGGACCTCATGTTTGTCTTGATGAAATTTCACATTCTAAGAAAACTGATCAGAACGAAGGAGCTGGTGCACAATGGACACACTGAAAAAAATTATTGATGGTAGTAAATATTCTTTTCCTCCTCACTTTCGTAATCTTCGTCCCAATCTCTATATTATTAGACTCTTTGATGTGCTTATGTTTGTCTCATGTTTATGATATCATATGCTTTTGATTTAGAGCTCTAAGTGCTTAAACTGGTACATATTTGTTATTATGTTTCATATTAAGAATGTTATTCGATTTCTTTGGTTATTGGTTTTCAATGATGCCAAAAGGGGGAAGTTTTTGATGTGGGTTAGGGACATATTATGCATAATTTTTCATCATCAAAAATGGGGAAATTGCTGGGGAATGAGAGAACATGATGTTTGTAGTTTTGACGATTGACAAAGAGTCTTGATGTTTTGTAGTTCTTGATGTGTGATAAAACATTATTTATCATCATCAAAAAGGGGGGAAATTTTGGGAATTAGGAGAATATATAAAGTAGTTATGATAATTAATAAAGTGAAGGCATGATTTACCAAATGTTGTCGTATGTGTATTCTATCAGGTGAACCAGGTTTAGACGTGACTACAAGCGGCCTGTTCAATTATGGGGGATTGCGGCAACGAAGAAAATGCAATAATAAAGAAGAAAAAGACGGATTCATATATGGAAAGAAATAACAAAGTAGCAATTCAAGTCAAAGAAGAAAAGAAATAAAGCAGTTACAATTCAAGTAAAATTAGGAAAGAAGTAAACACAGACAAGTTCAAAAAGGAAAAGGATTTGTAATCCCTTTCCTTGTAGATGTTGATGAAGGAGAATCATACTCTATAAACAGTTCATGAAGTTGAAGGAAAAAAGTGTCTTTTTAATAACACAAATCGAGAGAATTTTTCCAGCAAAGCCAGAACGATAGTTATTACATATATACAAAATTAAATCTTGATAGCACTAGTTATTAGAGAAAAATGCAGAGCTTCGCCACAACAACGTAAGGACCAGGTTCACAAGTTTTTCCACTTTAAACTATTGAATCTTTAAGTTTGATCAATTGAAGTCCAGGGTTATTAGTCTTTGTTGATTTTTTCTAGGTTTATTATTGAGTTTTAATAATTCATAGATTGTCTAACAAAAAGTAGGTTTGACTTCTTGGGGGTAGAGTTTTGAGAGAATTGTAACAAGAAGTGGGTTTGACTTCTTAGGATAAAATTGAGAGAGAGGTTGTGAAAATTGTAAACAAGAAGTGGGTTTGACTTCTTGTGTGGTTAGAGTTAAGAAAAGTTGAGAGTTTTTGTAAACTAGAAGTGAGTTTTACTTCTTTGTGAGTGGAGTTTGCCTCAACCAAAAGTTGCAGACACTTCTCCCTTTTCTTTGCATCCATCAGACCACACAAGTTTAATTTTTGTTACCAATCCTCTTTGTGAAAATGTAGAAAACTATTTCACTTTTGAACGCACTTCAGTCTAAAAACAAGGTTGGACTTGTTAATGGAACCATTGGGAGACCGAATGGAACCTCTCATGATTTACAATAATGGATACAATACAATGCCTTTGTACTTTCATGGCTTACAAATGCAATTGCCAAGGAATTGCAGGGTAGTGCCGCACACGTTGAAACTGCTAGAAAATTTTTGGTAGATCTGGAAGAAAGGTTTACCCAAGGAATTGTACCAAGAGTTTATGAATTGAAGCGTGCCATCACTCTATTACAACAAGAGAAAGCTTCTATTTCATCCTATCATGGTAAACTTAAGTCTGTTTGGTGTGAGTTGCAAGGTCTCATGCCAACTTCGTCTTGCACATGTGGATGTATTTGTGGTGCAGCAAAGAAGATGCAATCCATGTAGGAGCAGGAATAGGTTTTGATTTTCTAATGGGACTTGACGACACATATTCAACTGTACATTCTCAAATACTATGTGTCGACCCATTGCAAAACTTAGGGAGAGACTATACTATCACGGCACAAGAAGAAAAGTAGAGATCTATTGTTGTAAATCGCATATCCAGAATTGAAGCAACTATCTTGCTGACAAAAGGGGGTGAATCACGACAAAGAAAAATTGAGAATGGGGTTCAACATCAATTTCCACCTTGCACACATTATAGGAGAACTAATCACACCAAAGATTATTGCTATAGAGTGATTGGGTATCCTCCAGATCGGCGTAAACCTGGCAAGAGAAAAAACAGGCAAACCAATAATGACCAAATGTAGTTTCGTGATCAAATGCAGTTTCGTAGGCATCAAAAAATAATCAAAAGGAACCAAACGCACTCGCAGTACGAGTTTTGCTGGCATGGATCTTGCTGCAACTATTGAAGAGGCTATGTCACCTTTTCCATGTTTGACATATGCTCAACATCAACGAATAATGTTATTGTTGGGCAACAATGGAGCATCTACAGGCAAATCGTCTGCGAGTATGACAACCTCTAATTTTTTAGGTATGACAAAAAAGGAGTGGATAGTTGATACGGGTGATACGAGCCATATAACTCGTGATATGAATTCTCTGTCAAATAAGATAGTTCACACAACTTTACCACCAGTGCAAATCCCTAATGGTGATATGGTGAAAGTTCATGCCTTGGGCCAACTGGCCATTGGAAAAAGATTAATTCTTTAAAATGTTCTAGGAGTTCCTGATTTTTGCTTTAATTTATTGTCCATTAGCAAATTTACAAATGAATAACAGTGTCCAGTAACCTTTTATCCGGACTCTTTTGTGATTCAGGACTTACCTTGGAGGACGCTGATTGGAGTGAGTAGAGAGCGAAATGGTCTTTATTACTTTGAGTCGATGTAAAGGGGGCAAGCATTGATGGTGAAGAAGTCTGTTAGTACAAGTTTATGGCATCAACGATTGGGGCATTTACCAATCAATCATATTTCTCTAGTTCCTAGTTTATCTATAAGTTTGGGATAATGCACAAGTACCCCTCAACCTATGCCTAAAATCTCAGAGACACACTTATACTATACTAAGGTCCTATTACCCCCTGAACTTATTTTATTAATAATTTTCTACCCCCTTTTCGACCTACATGGCACTATCTTGTGGGCCCAACGTTGGTTGACTTTTTTTTCAAGATAGTTCCACCTAGGCCAAAAGGGTAGAAAATTACTTATAAAATAAGTTCAGGAGGGTAATAGGATCTTATTATAGTATAAGTGTGTCTCTGGGATTTCGGGCATATGTTTAGGGGGTACTGTGCATTTTCCCTATTAAATTTGATGAAAAGAAGACTGTGTTTTGTGATGCTTGTTGTAAGGCAAATCAAACACGATTATATTTTCCTGCTAGTATGAATAAGACAGAACATGTTTTTGATTTAATACAGTGTGACATTTGGGGACCATACAAGGCACAATCTCTTTCTAGGTCTCATTATTTCCTTACCATAGTTGATAATTTTAGTCTAGCTACTGGGTTTTTTTCATGAAGAATAAATCAGAAACTAAATATTGTCTGTTCCGATTTTTTAATTGGGTAAACACGCAAGTTAACTTGCGAGTCAAAATCCTATGAACATACAATGGGCTAGATTTAATCATGAGGATTTAGTGTCACATTATTTTGATTATGGCATGGAGCGTCAAAGTAGTTGTACTCCACAACAAAATGGAGTAGTTGAGAGAAAAAATAGATATCTACTTGATATTGCTCATGCATTGCGATTTAAGCGCACCTTCCTATCAAGTTTTGGGGAGAATGTGTCCTTACTGTGGCATATTTAATTAACTGAATTCCTCTTTCTAGTCTTCAAAATGCAAAACCATATGAGAAACTACTTGGTAAAGTTCCCACATATGAGCATTTGAGAAATTTTGGATGTCTTTGCTATGGATATCTGAATAGAAAGCCTCGAGATAAATTTTCTCCATGAGAAAAATGTGGCATTTTTGTTGGATATCCCAGTGGTAACAAGGTATATAGAATTTATGATCTCAAAGATAAAAGGATTTACGTCTCACATGATGCACAATTTTTTGAAGACATTTAAACTTTTGAAGGCTCTAAAGAAGAGGGGATGTCGCGTATTGAGTTAAGTCAATTGATTATATTGATGGGCCATCTGGACAAGAAACAAATTTCATAAGACAATGTGACACAAGTGAGAATTGTACAGTTATTGAGAATTGAGAAGTTGTACCCACAAGAACTTCTTCCCTACCAGTAACTTCACCAAGACCTTATACATATTCTTCTCATGATTATTCTGCTATCAATCATTCTACTGCATCTAATATCATTGAGTCTATGTCCCTGCATTTTGTTAACGCTCACGATAAGTCTCGCGTCAATTGTTAGGGTATGATTATGTTTTGCCCCCTTCTTTTGCTCAGTTAAATTATCAGCCGCTCTCTAACACTCCATCAGTCGACTCAATGGTACATCTTCTATCTCACTCTATTTCATATTATAAACTATAATCTAGTGACAATTCTTTTTTGGTGGCCATGCTATCTGTTGGTGAGACAAAATCCTTTACTCAAGCAGTTAAGTACGCACATTGTAAAGAAGATATGACAAAGGAAATTTCAGCTTTGAAAGCCAACCATACTTCGACTTTACAAATTTTACCTCCAGATAAATGGGCCATAGATTCGAAATGGGTCTATAAATTCAAGTGAAAATCTGATGGCAGTATTGAATGCTACAAGGCGCGCTGTAGCGAAAGGATACAATGAGATTGAAGGGGTTGATTTTCATGAAACATTTGCACTTGTTGCAAAACTTTTCACTGTTCTTTGTGTGCTAGCAGTTGTTGTGGTTCAAAATTGGAACTTCAGATGTCAAAAATGTTTTTCTACATGGAGACTTGTATCAAAGAAGTTTACTTGAAGATTCCACAAGGCTATGCCAAATAGGGAGACAACAGAGTGTGTCGATTACAAAAATCATTGTATGGTATTCTTCAAGCATCTCAGAATTCGTGTAATAAATTCAATAATTTTTTACTTTCTATTGATTACCGATATTCAAATGCAGACTATTCATTGTTTACATTGTCCCATCCTGGAGTTTCTTTGTAGCCGTTCTTATATATGTCGATGATCTCATCATCACGAGAAATGATTCTGATTGCATATCCAAGCTGAAAGAGCATTTAAATGCAAAATTTCATATCAAGGATCTTGGAAAACTCAAATATTTTCTTGGTATTGAAGTGGCAAGTTCACCAGCAGACATTGTACTAAGTCAACGTAAGTATGTAATATTTTGGCAAAAAGTAAACTTACAGGTTCCAAGCCAACTAATTTCCCCATGGAACAACAACATAAACTTTTTCTTGATTCTGGAGAAATTTTTCATGATTTAGGAAAATACCACCGTCTTGTAGGACGCTTGCTTTACCTCATCATCACTCGTCCAAATATTAGCTACGTTGTTGATGTGCTTAGCCAATTTTTGCATGCGCCAAGGTAACCTCATTTGGAAGCTGCTTATAGAGTCTTACACTATCTCAAAAGAAATTTAGGTTAAGGGATTTTATTTCCTTCGGATAATTCCTTATCTATAAAAGCTTACTGTAATGTGGATTGGGAGGGATGTCTGATGAAACGTCGATCAACTACAGGAAACATTGTGTTTCTGTGTAAATCATTCATTTCTTGGAGATCTAAGAAACAAACGGTGGTGTCTCGTTCCTCTGCTGAAGCTGAATATAGAGCTATGGCCAATACTACTAGTGAGATTGTTTGGTTGCTTCAGCTTTTACAAGATCTTCAAGTAAAACAAGCAACACCTGTTTTTTTCTTTTGTGATAACCAAGCTGCTATCCGTATCACCAACAATCCTGTTTTTCATGAACGTACCAAACACATAGAGATAGATTGTCACTTCATTCGACAATATGTACAATCAAAGTTAATTAAGACTCATCATATCTCTTCACATAACAAATTAGTTGATATACTTACAAAGGCTCTTGGTCATGACCAGTTTCATAAGTTGTTGGGAAAGTTGGGCATTTTCACAATTCATACTCCAACTTGAGGGGGCGTATAGAAAGATCTTATGTGATTGCGAAATCAGAGGATATGTTTCCTTAGATAGATAAATCAGAATGTATATCTGTACTTATATGTAAATATTTTTTTCCTTAGTTATAGAGATGGTACAACTTGTATATAATATTGAGATGTATTATCAATAAAGCAATTTACTGAGGTTACCTCATTTTTACAAACTGAGTTGTTAATCTTGAATTAATATAAAACTTCGGTGTTTTTCCCTTCCTTGAGTTATGAGGGTTTCCACGATAAAATGTTTGTTTTATTGTGTTGCGATAGAAGTAGAAGACCCTGGTTCTTGTATCATTTGATTCTGAAGTTTGTTATTACATTAATTACTTGTCTAATGATGATTACCTTGGCGGTGATGACTTTGAAGAGTATTATGATTTTGTCCATGATGATATGATAATTGGTAACTTATGTCTTTATTGTTGAAATGGGAAAGATCACAAAATGACTTTTGTTTCACTACATATGAGGTGGTGGCTACATTTGTTTTGTTGTATGTTTTTGTTTACAAGTATTTTCTTGGTACAACTTGTGGAGTAATTAGTAGTAAAGTTTAGACAAACATAGAGGGACTAATAATTTTGCATTATGATTTGAGAATTGAAACCTTGTACTTCTCTGTATTGTCTACACTTTTTTTATTTATAATCTCTTGTCAGTTGTGGATTTATTTGTAAATCAAGTGTAGTTTCATTAGTGCTTGTGTATAAGACATTTTGTCATCGTATGGATGTTATCAATTTAATTTGTGTTGTCATTGCATCTTCCTATGTTTTTCTTCTACTGTTGTAGGAGTACTATTCTTTAGTCTGGGCACCAATGGATTACTATTTTTGTTTCTTCAAGTATTTGATTTATGTCCTCATGTAGTGATTCTCCTTATTGATGACCTGTATAGAATTTCTGTTATGATGTGACAAAAAATAGTGATACAATCCTAGTTTTTGTGGTACTTTGATTAATTTACAATCTTTGGACACTATTTTTGAAAAATGTGGGAATTTGGTATCTTATTTGCTAGCTATGATCAAATGTGACTCATTCGCGGTAGTAATACATATAAATGAACTCTTTGTTTTAATTTTTAAGAAAGTGCGATTTGATTGTGGAGAAGGTCACTACATGTATTGAATGATTTTATTGAAGGTCTTTATATATTTTTTAAAAAGTTTTAGATAAAAATTTCATGTCATAATGTGGTGCATGCCACAGATCTAGCTCAAGCTCAACGATGAGGTTTGTGCTACATAGCTTAAACTCTGCAATGAGGGACATGGCATGAAGCAGAAATTCTGGGTTGAGGGTCCCGGAATAGAGGCAATGTTAAATGATTCATTCACAATAAATAGATAAAATAAATATTGAAAGAGTCGTGGATTCATTCATAATAAATAGATAAAATAAAAGGCAAAATTTCAAAACATTAATATTTTAATTTTTTGTGGGATTCGTTAGCAACAATTTCATTATATATTTAAAATGTAATTATTTTAGTTTATTAAGGGATTAGTTATGTATTTATTATTATTTTGAAAAGAATAGAAACAACTAATAGCATAACAGAGAAAATCATGGAACAAAACAAAAGATTTTAATTTGATAAAATACAATTAATTAATAACATAATTGAGAAAATCAAGGAAAATGATATTTCAAATAAGGTTATTTTTTTAATTTAAACTAACAAACCATAATAACTAATCATAATTTTAGTATAACTTTAAGTAGGCCTAGTTTTTTCTCCACTACTCTTAAGCCTTTTTATCTTTTATTTTTGGAATTAAAATATGCAAAATTTCTTTCCTATTATATGTTCCGTCATCGACATGATATTTTTTCTCCGTTATTTCTCAAATTTACAATATTAATTTTTAAAACTTCATTGATAATATTCAATCTATGTCGAGTTGAAGTCGATTGATTTAAGATTTATGCAGGCAGTGAAGAAGATTTTAGAATTAAACAAGGAGTTGTTGAAGTTCAGATCAATAAATAGGGAGCTATTTTCATCAGCAAGATTTGCGCACTTATATAGAGAGAAGATCAAATCACGATCAAGAGGTTTGAGAGAGTTTTGAGATTTACTTGGG
>JAKWJD010000898.1:0-53656 GCA_027705065.1 Solanum peruvianum | reverse complement strand
GGATTGTACAAGACCTTTTAGAGGTAAAGTACGCTGTTTGCAATACAAGATTGCCCTATCTTCTAGGGTTTGTTACATGATGTGACAAGCTTTGTATTAGAGCCTAGGTTTGTTGAAAATAGTATGTGGAATCGAAAAGATTAATCAAGTCACATGTAGTAGAGTCTTGACCATTGTGTGAGTCACGACACATCTATGATAGAGTTTCCCTTTTTTTCTACTCCTATGTCGTGCTGTAGAGTAAAATTTATGAGTACTCTTTTTCATATGGTTTTCCTTGTGGTTTCTAGGAAGAGGAATACGAGGAGGACACTATCTAGGAGAGTTGAGGAAATGAGGTGAAAGAGGAGATCCCCTCCTAAATTTGAGAATGTTGAGCAAGTTCTCAAGGTGATCAAGTTCCTATTGTGGGTGAGGGTAATGAGGATCCACCGAAATTGAGTAACAGGTATATTAGAGAGGCTTTTCTTTTTATAGCCCGAGTCGTGACTACTCAAGTGAATCTGAGTTTGTGCCTAGGGGGGATGTTTTCGAGAGCACTATGACCTCTAGGTTAGGAGATTTCGTGAGGATGAATCCTCCTATATTTCTTGGCTCTAAAGGGAAGGGAGGATCCACAAGATTTCCTTGATGGTGATTACAAGGTTTTGAGTGCCATGGGGGTGACATCTAGGGAGAAGGCGGAGTTGGATTCATACCAATTGTGGGATATTTCCCAAGTGTGGTACACTCAATGGAAAGACAATAGGCCGATTCAGTCGGGTCCCATAGGGTGGGAGGAGTTCAAAAACGCTTTCTTGGGTAAGTCCTTTCTCCATGTTAGGAGGAAGGTGAATATTGGGAGGTTCATTGACTTAAGCCAATGTAAAGGAAGGTTGAAGAGCCCAAACTTAGGAGAAGTTCTAGGATTTTGAAAATAAGCGTGACAGTTGGGAAAAAAGTAAATCCAGTAAGCAAGGTCAACCTATATTTAATAAGAGGTCTTCAAATCAAGATGGAGCAAGTGTTTTTTTAAAGAGAAACGTGGGATAGGTAGTAGTTCTCAAATTATTAAGCGTACATGTGTCAGTTGTTGAAAGAGGCACTATGTGAAGTGTTTAGCCGGTACTAGGGGTTGTTTTGGATGTACAAAGATGATAGTAAGGTGAGATATTGTCCTACAATTGCGGCTACCGGAAGAGAGACTAAGAAAGTTGCTCCAAATGATCCAAAGGATGATGCTCCAACAAAGAGGCATTTTTATGCACTCAGGGCAAGAGGATCAAAGCCGAATGAGAATGATGATGATGATGAGGGTAAGTCCTTGCTTTTATTTCTAGATATATATGTTCCTTCTAAGTGAGGGAGTATGGTTAGAAAATGGGATAGATAGAATATATGCAGCAGGCGTGTGCTCCCATGAGGTACATCCAAGGGATGAAGGTCCTTGAGGAAGGACCCATGTTGGTGGGCAAGATTGCTCAAAGGCAGTCCACCTATGGATGGAAATAGACGGCCAATGGCCTTGTCGACGCCCCGTAGGCGGTGGGTTTCTTTTGGGACATAGACTTAGGAGCTAATCTCACAGTTCCAAATCTCTGAACCCATCGCGATAGACAGAATGGCCCGTAAGAGGACCTACGCTTTGTCGATTGGCGGTCATCTATGGTGACCTGTGCTTGCACACAGCTCACTATTAATTTAAGGGGTGATGTTGTAGTTTCACCCCACTTCTGAATGGATGTATTGGAAGTTTATTAAGGGTATTTTAAACAAGTATATAAGTGCTTAACACTTAGAATATTTCATTCTTCCAAAGCAAAAGCCAAAAATCCATTAAGAACTCCCGAAGACTCCATTGAAGTCCAAAATAATGAAAGAGCTTAGTTTGAGGAATTGAGTGTATATTCTTCATCAAAGTGAAGAATAAGCTTCATCGAGGAATGAATTTTGATTCTTGAAACTTGTTTCATCAAAAGAGCCCAACTCTCAAGATATCTAAACTTTTCTAAGTTGAATTGTCCAATTTCATAATTCTACAATGGGTTCTTGCATTAATTGTTTTGAAATGTCTTTTATGGATAACATTGATGTTGTATTGATGATTTTAACCTAAATTACCTATGAACCCATGAATATGAATTAACCCTAATGTTAATGAATTCATCTGTACTTTTATGAAGACTATAAATTGATGTAATAATTGTGACTATAAATTGATATAATAATTGTAGAATTGATATCTAGATTTTATTAGATTGATGAATTTTGCATTGATTTTACCTAGTTCATTGATTCTTGTAGTTTTTATGCTGAATTGTGGGTTACGGCCTTGGGTAAGGGTCTTGTGTTATTGAATTGAGTAAGTTCATTTTGGATTTAAGTGCTAAGGATAATGAGGGGGCATTCTGCCCAATTTCCTTTAATTTGATGTTATTTATACTTCGATTCCATTGTTATGGTATGGTCCACTTATGGGGACGCTGTTATGTGTTTTACTTGAAATTAATGTGCGTTGTTGGCGTTACTTCATGTAATACAACGAACATGGCCTTGTCGGCACTACTTGAAGTAATGAGGCTATTTGTGTAGTTGATTATATGAAGAATTATGATATCTTTTAGAAATGTGAAAGTATATTGTTCTATTGATGCTATGGAGGTGATCATGTTAGACTATAACTATGTGCTTATATGAATAGTCTTAGATGTTGACACATGATTGTTACTACATGTCTATATGAGATACGATTTTTATATTGATAATGATATAGTAATGTATAGGATGACATTAGGAAGAAAATAGTCACTTCTAAGTGCTTATAAGAATGTTATGCTATATGTGATAAGGTTAAAGTATGTTATATCTTGTTTGGTAGACTTGTGTCCCTTACTTTATATGTCTAAGAATATTATGAGATTATGATATGTGTTTACTAGGTAGGCTTCGTAAACCCTGGTCATGTATGAATGAAAGATATGTGAGACCTTAGAGGATGTTAAGAAGGTCATGTACGTTGTAAAGGTGATGTTATGAATGTTGAAGTCGAGAGCAATAACGCTATCCTTCATACAGAGGAATGGTGGACTTAAGGTTAATTGGCTCCTAACGGAATCATATAAATCCTTAGGAAAGTGGTAATGAGAAATCATAGTCGCTATTGAAAGGTAATCCTAGTGGACCTCTTTGTTAGGGTGAATGTAATTAGATTATGAACTAGATAAGGAACTCTTTCATGTTATCCTTTAATGTTAATTACTCTATAACAACCAAGGCTAGTACCGAGTGATTATGTTATGGGGAGTAGATCTACTTGAGAATGAAACTAGAGTACAATGTAGCTCTTCTTGAGAATGAGACTAGAGTTCATAAAATCCCTTCATATTCCTTAACCATGTGCCTACATGGGATGTGTCCTAGTTCTACCCTTGGTAAGTAGAACACCCTCATAATGTGGGATACTTACTAGCAATAGAGAAGTTCTATGAAGTTTAGGTGGTGGTGTGGGACGCTATCTAGATATTGCGTAATAGGCTTTGAAGATATTAGATAGTCTCTAGGTCTTTCGAAGATCATTACTTGAGTGTCCTTTATGTATTGTATGAGTCTAAACGAACTAATGAACTAATGACTTTTGTAATGTAGTATGTAAAAGGAATAAGTACCTATATAGATTAGTTAAGGGTTGTCAAGTTAAGTTGTGAAGGGGGGCATAGGAATGGTCACTTCGTATCTTACCTAAATGAGTCTTAACAATGACTCTAGTTAGGGAAGATGTCGATTATGTGGATATGATTCGAAGAGGTAAATCATGGATGTTATCTTCTTGATATACTTTATTAAGTCTTTTGATATCCTTTAATCAGGTATTGTCATATTGTGTATATCTTGATATGTTTGATGTCATGAAGAGTGTATGTGACCATTATAAGAAATCTTATGGGTCATTTAGTCACATCTAAAGAAGGTGTATGGGCGGTATCTCTTTTGTGACTTAGGTGAATCTTAGAATAGCTTTGAGTGGGATAAATACATTCTAAAGGGTGTCTAAAGTGAAGGTTATGTATTTTACAGTATAGTGAATAGACTTTAGTGTAACAGTGAATCCACTCACTCTTAAGTTAGCCTAAAATGCATTAATTTTTTTAAATGTTGTCTTATGTATTTCTAAGTTTATAATTGTTGTTCTTATGATTATAATATGATTTCTAAAAGAAAAGATACATATTTCCAATAAGTGTCCACTTTAATGATTTTTAGGCATAATGTCATACTTAGCACATGCGGTTATACTAACTCCATACTTTTATCTATATAGTTCTTGGTAGGTGAGGAGATTTTGGGAAGTGAAGACTTGGACCGTAGCATCGTTTTACAGAAGTTGAAGTATGTCCTCATTTTATTTGAGGGCATATATATGTCTTTAATGTTTTCCATTCAAAGCATTGTAATAGACTAAGTATTTTTATATTATTATTTTGAAGTATGGGTCGTGTCCCAAGTATTCTTGTGTCTTACGATAATGAGATTGAGATTTTGTATATACTTATTTATAAGATTTAATTCCGCACTACTTTTCACTATGTTTATGCGATGAATGATATGAAAGGCCTTGTATGAGACCTCAGAGAGGTCAAGTCCGCCGGTTGCAATCATAGATTTCCCCTATCAGTTCTAGGTGTTATTTCACGATGTGAAAGACAACACACACGATTGGACTTCGTTTGGTGTGGCATGCCATCAACGCCCTTGGGTAGCAGAAACAGTTGGACAACGTCGGGACTGCCATTCTATCATCGCCTTTGGAAAACATACACGATAGAAGGAAGTGGGGCGTGGCATGTTATCATCGCCCTTTGACATCACACACGATCTGACCACGTCGGGCGTGGCATGCTCGCATGGCTCTTAAGCAGCACACACGGTTTGATGACGTCGGGCATGACATGCAATCATCGCCTTTGGACAGTACACACGGTCGTACGACGTCGACGTGGAATACCATCATTGCCTTTGGACTGGACACACAGACGGACATCGTTGGGCGTTACATGCCATCACCTCCCTTGTACAGCACACACAACAGGTTGACGTCTGCATTAGATGTCATTATTGCCCTTGGTCAACACATAGGATCGGACTCCGGTAGGCGTGGCCTGCCATCATCGCCTTTGGAAAACACACATGAACGAACGAGATTGGACGTGGCATGCCATCTTTGCCCTTGGAAACTCTCACATCCAGGGCGCTCCCCCTAGAAGCATAATGGCGTACTTGACCGCTCGGAGGTCTTGAACAATCCCATAGTTATCAGTCATCGCATTGAAATAGTTAATTTAGCTGAGAATTTAGAACTTTTCATAGTACATCATATGTTAGTAACTTTACTTCTTATATTTACATAATTTTAATACATATTAATACCCTAAGTATCTTTGACATATTAGAATAAAAAACTTTAGAATACATTAGGGACACGACCCTTAAAATACATTACATAACTACACAATATTGAGACACTTTATAATGAAGACCTAAGTAGGAGATCCTTGAATTTAAGGATTCCTTTCAATGAGCTTGGGAATCATCTATCAAGATCTAACCCATTCAACAAATACTTTAAGCATTCATAACATACACTTTGTGTAAAAAGTAGAGAAGAATGGGATTAGTACAAGAATGCACTAGGTATGGCAACCATGCATAAACATGCATTTAAAAGGGACATTTTGTTGAAATCATACTTCATGCCTTTTTAAGTAAATCATTATAAAAACCTTTAAACAATAATATTTTTATCATTCACATACTTCATATAAACATATTCAAAGGCCAAACATCACATAAAACACATATAGAATTTATTTCGTTCTTAAGGAACATTACAGTAAGCCCTTTTTCTTTTAACACTGAACCATCTTCTCTTTTGTTCATTAAATTTCCAAGTAACCCTTTACTAATACTTGGTGCAATGATTCATCTTAAGGCCACAATAAAACATACATACAATCTATAAGAGGCAACATATACCATCATAAAAGTATAATGCAACTTAGACATATTTTAGCTAAAACTAAAAGGACATTACGGTGAACTCCTAGTCATTATGCACACATACTTATTTTACTTCATATAGAACCTTATAAGACCTAACTCATGCCTCCTATCTAATTCTACTAGTGCAATGTACATGTAAAGCCCCAGAACCTCATACATACTTAGTAAACCTATCATGATACCATAAGCCTTTACATCCATGTCATATATCACATAGTAAAAGGAGACCACCTCATTTATGTCAAGCAAGACCTTCATCATATAGTCAACAAGATCAACATCATGCATAAAGACTCATATCATGCACATCGTCATAACAAGTAGACAAACAATACAATGTCATGCATAAATAAAAAATACATAGTGACATGCATTAGAACACCTTCCTAGAACTTCCTAACGAGATACTTGTTCAATGTCTAGATGGGTTCATTACTTCCACATATCCTAAGTAACCTCCCTTAAGTCAATCTAGTTAGGGTCCTAGTCATTTACTCCATTATCCATTTTAATTTAGGGAAACTATAGCCTTAAGTGACACTAAGACTATGGGTGCTAAAAATGGAATTTGGTTTTGTAGATCCTTGCACCAATGGAAGGTGTTACTACCTAGGAAAGGTAGAACATTATCATATAACCCACAATCCTAAGTGAATTCACTTTTCTAGATCCTATATGGTAAGCATAGTTTATGGAACTAACATATAGGCATAATCCCTCTGCATGCAATTTTAAAATTGGGGCCTCCTCTCATGAGAAACATATGGGTTAATCTTCCTCAAGGGAAGTCAACACCACATGTGGGTTGGTAGGTAGGTATTTTATAAGGGAAGTAACACTCTATAAGTGAAAAATGGTGAATCTTCCTCCAAGGGAGTCAACGCCTCTCAAAGTCAAGTTCACTTGGTTCTAACCTAGGTTCCCTTTATTGAAAATCCTTTATTACATTTATTTATTAAACAGAGGTTTAGAATATTTGATTCTCATATGCTTAGAGCATACTCAAGCACCTATCTACTTAAGAGTATTCTTGGGACCCCCTCTCAAGGTCCCTCTACTTACTAGACCATCATACATGTGTGTGAGTGTATATATAGATGTGACAAAACATTCGCATAACACATTCAAAACAACACATGGGCATTCATTCATATTCATGCACATAAAAACCAGACGTAGGAACTATCTTATCAAGGTACCTTATGACATAAATTGAGCTATGATTGATAATTAAAGGCTGAAATACATTTCAATAATGGGAGTTAGAGCCTGTTTGGATTGGCTTAAAAGCTAGTCAAACTGACTTAAAAATCAGTTTTTGACTTATTAGAGTGTTTGACAAATATCAAAGTAACTTATTTTAAGTCCAAAATGAGTTATTTTAAGTCAAAAGCTAAAAGCTAGGTGAGGGGTGCTTTCTTAAAAGTCATTTTATGTTTATTGTGTATATTACCTTTTCACCCTTAATTATTTTTATTATTATTATTATCATTATTTTTATAATAATAATAATAATTATTATTATTATTATTTATTTTATTAAATTATTATTACTATTGTTGTTATTATTATTAACATTTTATTATTTATTATTATTATGATTATTTATTTGGGATAATGCCCAAGTACCCCCTCAATCTATGCCCGAAATCTCAGTGACACACTTATACTACACTAAGGTCCTATTACCCCCCTGAACTTATTTTATTAATAATTTTTTACTCCTTTTTGGCCTACGTGGCACTATCTTGTGGGTCCAACGATGGTTGACTTTTTTTTTCAAACTAGTGCCACGTAGGCTAAAAAGGTGTAGAAAATTACTTGTAAAATAAGTTCAGGGGGGTATAAGAGATTTGTATAGTATAAGTGTGTCTCTGGGATTTCGGGCATAGGTTCAGGGGGTACTTGTGCATTATGCCTATTTATTGTATTATTCTTCAATATTATTATTATTATATTATTATTATTATATATTTCTATTATTATTTATTTTTATTATTATTATTATTTTATTATTATTAATATTATTATTATAAATATTATTATTATAAATATTATTATTATAATAATTATAATTATTTTCATATTATTATTATATTATTATTATTTTTTATTATTATTATTATTATTATTATTATTATTATGTATTTTTATTATTATAATTATATTTATAAACAGTTTGTGATAATAATGAAATAAGTGAATGATAGCAAAATCTAATTATTTGTGGATGTAAAATATATATTAATTTTGTTTCATTTTGTAAGGATAAAAAACATTAAATTAATCAACTTGTAGCATGTTAACAATGTTTAAGGGTATTTCAGACATTTATATTAAAAAAGTGTTTATAAGAACTTATTTGCAAAACACATCAACAATTTTTTTTTACGTTCAGCACTTTTATCCATATACATAACTATTTATTTTTAAAATATGTTCTAGAACTTTCAAAAGTACTTTTTAAAAGATACTTTTTTAAGCCCATCCAAACGAGCTCTTAGGTTAACACCAAGTGAACTTGATAATGGCAGGTGATGACTTTCCAAAGAGGAAGATTCGCCCTATTGTTCTACATGAGATGTTGACTTACCAAAGAGGAATACTCATCCAATGGATTCCCGTGGGAGGAGGCCCTAACTACCAAGTGGTATCAAGAGGGAATATACCATCTCTTAGTTCTTGAACTATGTTGCCCCCATAGAAAGACCAGCTAGTGGATCCACCTAGAAATCTACGTTTCTCTTTGGTTCTACATTGGCCGATAGACCACCTTCCATCGGTGCAACAATTTACAACAACGGATTCCACACTTAGCTCATGTGGTCTATGTCGGTTAAGGCAAGTTTTCCCCAAAGAAAAATAAAGTAATGAAGTATAAACTAACTAAGGTAACTTGAGAGGTTTAACTTAGCCTAACTAGGGGTATGGGACTCTACCTATGCCTTGCACTAGTTGACTTTAATGGAAGGTTTAGGAAGTTGATATTATGAAAGCATATGAGAATAATGTAACACCTTTGAAATCCAAGACGTGTCGCCAAGCCTAACATAGGAGTCATTAGGTATAATTATTGTTTCTAAGTCCATTTTTAATGAATATAGGTCATTTAGGAGGTTTAAGGACCAAAATGTTAAAGAACAACCATGACGTATGGAAAGTCTATTCAAAAAGGTGTTAGTGTGCCTTAGCCTGTTTGACTAATTTTTAGGAGTCAGAAATGTACAAAAATTAGTGGAAAGGTATCTAATAAGTGTTTCAGTTGTTTCATGGTTGAAACGTCTGGATACGACTCTTTAAGGGCCAAGAAAGGGCCTTTAGGAGGACCCTTGTAGTTTGATGCAACACAGCCTGGCAGTGTTCATCGATGGGACAGAAGATGGCCCATGTCTTGATCGACGGGTTGTCGATGCCACAATCCCACTCTGAGGATGGTGAAAAAGGACCCTTAACTCGTACAACCTCTAAACTCATCGACGGAGTGTAGAGGTGCAGGCTACGGTCCGTGTGTGGATCGATAGGGCGCCGATGCCACCGTCGTCCCACACATAAACAATTGGAGGAAGCTCCTCCCTGCATAGTCTCTGACAAAGATGATGGAGTGTTGGATGGAGGGGGTGATGTACTTTTACTCATAGACGGCCTGTAATTGGTGTCTTGTCTGTGAGGGTTCTTAGTGGCCGCACATTTTTATTTATTTTATTTAATTAATTAAGTGGTTTAAGGTTAAGTTGGGTATTGGAGGGAGACTAATTAGGTTGATTAAGTCCCACTATAAATACTCTAAACCCTTATTAACCTAAAGACAACTCAAAAATAGACTCTCTTTATTCTTTCTAATTTATCTATCTACATGAACTCACAATTGAAGACTAGCAAGGATTATGGTTTGGGGGATTTATAGGGATGAATTCACCATCAAATTGTTGCCAACGATTAAGGTATGGGTTCTATTAACCTTTGAGACTCTTTCCTCAAAGGATTCCTTCAAAAATAGATTTCAAAGTTGAGTTTTCTTATGGGTTTCATTCAATTACGAAATTGAAGTTATGAATTAAGTTGTTTATGCTTTCTTTAGGTTATATTGAGTACATTAGCATGTAATTCAAATTTTTTTAAGGTAATTGTTGATGGTTTGGTCTAAATTGAAGAATATGATCATCAATCCTTAACTTAGGTAGTGATCATGACCTATATTGTATTGTGATCATTCAATTGAATTTTTTGTTCATTAGATTACTATCATATGATGTTATTATGATTGAATTAGGATGATATATAGGCCTATCATGCTAGTTCTTGAGATGTGGTTTAGGTTATGAATTGTAACGGTGTAATTAGCCTATATATCTTCTCTAAAGTTTTGAGTTGTGTTGAATTGTGTTATAGAGATGCAATTGGCCTTGTTATCCTATTGGTTATCATTGTGATGCTGTTACACCCCAAATTGGACTGATTTATGGGTTGACGGTAATATCTTGATGATAGACTACGTGGAAGACTTGGTAAGTCTTAGAATCTCTATCTTTTTATTTCGAATTGTGATTGATTGTTGTTCACTAATGATATTACATTAGAGTATGCCTTATACTAAGATTATTGGTTTGTATGATGTTGAATCAAAATATCTTGACTATGTTGTGAAGTTTATTAATGTGTATGTGAGATAAGGATTGTGAAAACTATCAATGTGCCTTGATATGCTTTTAAATGCTAAGGTGTTAACCACACTTATATGAATTGTGAGGAAAGGACTTGTACTCATACAATTGTTAATGGGCTATTGATGATGACGATTAAATAAGGGGTAGACCCTACGGCCTAAATTAAGCTATAATTGATAATTAAATGCTTAAAGACATTTAAATAAAGGGACTTATCTTAGCACCGAGTGAACATAACAATAGGAGGTGATGACTTCCCATAGAGGAAGATTCGCCCTATAGTTCTAGATTAGATATTGACTTCACAAAGAGAAATACTAATCCAATGGATTCCCATGGGAGGAGTCCCTAACTACCAAGTGATATCAAGAGGGAATATACTATCTCTTAGTTCTTGAACTACGTTGCCCCCATAGGAAGACTAGTAGTGGATCCACCTAGAAAGCTATATTTGAGTTTGGTTCTACTTTGGCCGGTAGACCACCTTCAATCGGTGTAAGGGTTTTCAACACCGAATTCCACACTTAGATCATGTGGTCTATGTCGGTTAAGAAAAGTGTTCCCTAAAGTAAAATAAAATAATGAAGTATAAACTAACTAAGGTGACTTGAGAGGTTTTACTTTACCTAGGTAGGGGTATGGGACTCTACCTATCCCTTGAACTAGTTGACTTTGATGTATGCTTTAGAAAGTTGATATTATGAAAGCATATTAGGATAATGTATCACCTTCAAAATCCAAGATGTGTCGTAAAGATTAACATAGGAGTCATTAGGTCTAAGTACTGTTTCTAAGTTAATTTCTAATGAATATAGGTCATTTAGGAGGTTTAAGGACCAAAACATCCAAGAAAGTCTATGAAATTCCGGTAAGTTGGTTCAAAGGGGTGTTAGTGTGCTTTAGGCTATTTGACTAACTTTTAGGAGTCGGAAATGTACAAAAATTGGTGGAAAGGTAGATAATAGGTGTTTGAATTTCATAGTTGAAACGTCTAGGTACGACTCCCCAAGGACCAACCAAGGTCCCTTGAGGAGGACCGTTATAGTTTGATGCAAAACTGCCTGGCATTGTGCATCGACGGGATAGAAGATGACCCTTGTGTGGATCGACGGGGTATCGATGCCACCGTCGTCACACACTTAGGTTGATGAAGAAGGAACCTTCACCTGAAAATCCTGTCAGCTCATTGACGGAGTGTAGAGGTGCAGGATATGGTCCGTGTGTGGATTGACCAAGCGTTGATCCTATCTTTGTCCCACACATAGATAATTGGAGGACGCCCCTCGCTTGCACAATCTTTGACCAAGATGAAGGAGTGTAGGACGGATGGGGAGATGTGCATCGACTCATGGACGGCCTGTATCGGGGTCTCGTTTGCGAGGATCCTAAGTTGCTGAACGTTTTAAATTTAGTTTATTTAATTAATTAATTTGTTTAGAGGTTAGTTCGGGATTTAAGGGAGAATAATAAAGTTGATTAATTCCCACAATAAATACCATGAACCCTCATTAATCTAATGAAAGTCACAAATAAACTCTCTTCCTTCTCTATTATTTCTCTCTCTACATGAACTAACCATTAAGACTAGCAAGTATTAGGATTTTCGAGATGGAAACGGACGAATTCATAATAAAATTATTGCCAAACATTAATGTAAGAGTTATATTCCCCTTTGAAACTCTTTCCTGAAAGGGTTTCTTAAAAAATAGATTTACAACGTTTAGTTTTCTTATAGGTTTCATTCAATTAATAAATTGAAGTTGTGGATTAAGTTGTTAATGATTTCTTTAGAATATATTGAGTATACTAACATGTAATTCAACTTGTTTATGAAAGTTGTTGATGGTTTGGTCTAAATTGAAGAATATGAACATCCATCCCTAACCCTAGGTAGTGATCTTGACTTTTATTGTATGTTGATCATTCAATTGAGTTCGTTCTTGATTATATTACTATAATATGGTGTTTATATTATTGAAATAAGAATAATTATAGGCCTACAATGTTAGTTCTCGATATGTGATTTAGGTTATGAATTCTAAAAGTGAAATTAGCCTATGTATTTGTCTCAAGTTGTGATTTATTGTTGAATTGTGTTAGAGAGATTCAATTGGCCTAGGTATCTTATTGGTTATCATTGTGTGATGATTTTACTCCCCAAATTTGGTTGAGTTATGGGTTGATGGTATGACCTTAATGATAGACTATGAGGAAGACTTGGTAATTCTAACAATCTCTATCTTTATTTTCAATTGTGATTAATTGTTATTATGTCATGATATTACATTGGAGTATGCCTTATATAGGGATTATAGGGTTGTATGATGTTGAATTGAAATTTCTTGACTATTTTGTCAGGTTGCTTAAGGTGTATGTGATTTAAGGATGGTGAAAACTATCAATGATCCTTGATATTCTATCAAATGCTTATGTGTTAACCTCACTTATATGAATTTTGATGAAAGGACTTATACACATACAATTCTTAATGAGGTTTTGATGAATGATTATATAAGGTGTAGACCCTATGGTCCAAATAAAGCTATGGTGGATAATTAAAGGCTTAAAGATATTTCAATAAAAGGACATAATTTAGCTCTGAGTGAAATTGACAATGGGAAGTGATGACTTCCAAAAGAGGAAGATTGCCCTTTAGTTCTACATGAGATGTTGACTTCCCAAATAGGAACACTCATCCAATGAATTCCCATGAGGGGAGGCCCTAACTGCCAAGTGGTATCAAGAATGAATATACTATCTCTTAGTTCTTGAACTATCTTTCCCCCATAGGAATACTAGCTAGTGGATCTATCAAGAAAGCTACGTTGTGTTTTGTTCTACTTTGGCCGGCAGACCACTTTCCATCGGTGTAAGGATTTACAACACCGGATTCTAAATTTAGATCATGTGGTCTATGTTGGTAAGGCAAAAGGGTTCTCTAAATTAAAATAAAGTAATGAAGTATAAACTAACTAAGGTGACTTGAGAGGTTTAACATAGACTATGTAGGTGCATGGGACTCTACCTATTCCTTGCACTAGTTGACTTTGATGGAAGCTTTAGGATGTTGATATTATGCAAACATATGATAATGATGTATATAATGATAATATATTGATGCTTAAACGTAAATGTCTATATATGATGATGAATATTCTCTTGATATATGTAGTTGGATTATATTGTTAAAGTTGGACATTGGTTATGTTTTAATGTTGAGTTTACTTTATTGTTCAAGGTTATGGGGCGTAGCTTGATCAATGCACTTGTTGACTTGATAAGTATTCGTGAGTACCTTTCTTGCTTATTGTAATATGATTAACTCTTATTCATTCTTGTGATATTATTCTTTGATGTTAGGGTTGCATTAAATCATGGTTTCATGTATCTTGGGATAAGTAATACTTGTTGAGATAGTAAGCACGTCTTGTGTGGGTAATATAACTTACTTGACTTTGCATTAAGTCCCTCAAGAGGTAATTTGGCATGTTTTGATAAAAAGTCCTTTTTAGCATGTTTTTTGTGTATGTGCATAAGATCACATACTTAGTACATGTGAAGTACTAACCCCAATTTCTTCCCTTTTCCAAACATTTTAGGTTCCGGTAGTTGAAGAGTTTCAAAGGCCACATTGTTGAAGACTTGGATTCTTCCTTTCATCCATGTGGGGTGGGTCCACAAATTTCGAGGGCAATGCCGTCATCTATCTTACGGATTTTGTTATAAGCTTATTGACTCTTTTATTCCTTTTACTTTTTAATTGAATATTCTACTTCCGTATGACCTATCCATTTGAAACTTTCATTATCACTACTTGGACGTTTACATAGACCTCTACATACATATAATATATATAAATATCGAGTAGACATAGACCCTTCGTATAGGAAAGTTACATAGCCTTTTACTTTTATTGCCTATACATATACGGAAAATATAGAAATAGTCTCATCTCTTACAATCTAAACCATCATCAAAATATGGTCATAGCCCTTACATCAATCCAACAAGATTTTTCCGCATTTTTCAACCTATGAATGTAATGACATGAAGCTGAGAGGCTATTCTTAGTCCTTAAAAAGGACGGCGATGATGCCGGTTACATATAGAGGGTAAACCCGGATGTGACAGCCATTATCGCGTTTGGACAACACACAAGGACAAATGACTTCGGACGTGGCATGCCATCATCACCCTTGGAAAGTATACACGATCAGACGACGTTGGGAGTGGCATGCCAGCATGGTCCTTGGGCAGTACACACTGTTAGACGAAGTCGAGCATTGCAAGCAATCATCGCCTTTGGACAGCACAGACAATTATAATACGTCGGGCGTGGCATGCCATCATCGCCCTTGGGCAGCACACACGTTTGGACGATGCTGGGTATGGGATGCAATCATTGCTCTTAAAAGACATACACGATCGGACGATGTCGGGCATGGCATGTTATCATCGCCCTTGGACATCACACACAATCGGACCACATCGGCGAGGCATGCCCACGTGGCCCTTGGACAGCCTGCACACACGATCGGATGATGTCGGGTGTGCCATGCGATCATCGCCATTAGGCAGCACAAATGGTCAGACGACGTCGGGCGTGACATGCCATCATCGCCCTTGGGCAGCACACATGGTCAGATAACGTCGGGCATCGCATGCTATCATCGCCCCTGGATAAAATAAACAGTCAGATGACGTCGGGCGTGGCATACCATCACCGCCCTTAGAATGAAAACACGCTTGGATGACGTCAAGCGTGACATGCCATCATCGCCGTTGGACAGCATACACAGGGTTGATCGACGTCATCATGCCATCATCACTCTTTGACAACATTAACGGTCGGACGATGACGGGCATGGCATGTTATCATAGACCTTGGAGTCTATACATGGTCAGACAACGTCGGTCATGGAATGCTATCATCGCCCTTGGGAAGCACACCCGGTCAAACAACGTCAGGCGTTAAAAGCCATCATTGCCCTTGGAAAGCATACACAATAGGAAAACATCCGGCGTGGCATGTTATTATCGCCTCTGGTATGCAAACGCGGTCGAACGACGTCAAGCGTGGCATGCACACATGGCGTTTGGGCAACACATACGGTCGCATGATGTTAGGCGTGGCATGCCATAATCGCCCTTGGGCAACACATACGGTTGGACTACGTTGAGCATGGCATGCCACATGGCCCTTGCACAGAACACAGGGTTGGATGATGTCGAGTGTGCATGCCATCATCACCTTTGGACAACACAAACAGACAGACGACCTCCGGTATGTCATGCCATCATCTCCCTTGGACTGCACACACAGTCGATGATATTGGGAGTGGCATGCGAACATGGCCATTGGGCAGCACAATAGTATGACAATGTCGGGCGTGCCATGCCATCATCGCCCTTGGGCAGCACACACAGTTGGACGACATCGGGCGTGGCGTGCCATCATCGCCTTTGGGCAACACACACGATCGGACTACGTCGAACAAGGCATGCCCACATTGCCCTTAGGCAGCACACATGGTCGGACGATGTCGCGCGTGGAATGACATCATCTCCCTTGGATAACACACAAGATCGGACTACTTTGGGCATGGAATACCATCATCTCCCTTGGGCAGCACACATGGTCAGACGACGTCGGGCATGGCATGCCATTATGGTGCTTGTCACCACAAATGGTCAGACGATATTGCGCATGGCATGTCATCATCGACCATGGAAAACGTAGGATGACGTCAAGCGTGGCATATTATCATAGCCCTTTAAAATACACACGGTAAGACAACATGGAGCGTGACATTCCATCATCGCCCTTGGGCAGCACACAACGTTGTACGATGTCAGGCGTTAAATGCTATTATCGTGTTTGTGCAGTGCACACGATCGGACGATGTCACGAATTAGAGGCCATAATTACCCTTGGGCAACACACACGGTCGGACTACGTCAGGGGTTACATGCCATATCGCCCTTTGACATCACACACGGTTAGATAAAGTCGAGCATGGCATGCCATGAGCGCCTGTGGATAACACACACGGACGAATGACATCGGACGTTGCATGCCATCATCACCCTTGGACAACACACAAGATTAGAATACCTCGCGCCTAGCATGCCAGCATGGTCCTTGGGCAGCACACATGGTCAGACGATGTCGAGCAGGGCATGCCATTATCTCCCTTCGAAAGTACACAAAATCAAACGACATCGGGCGTGACATACCATCATCGCCCTTGGGAAGTACACACCATTGGAAAATATCGGGCGTGGCATGCCATCATCGCCCTTGGAAAGCATGCACTGTCAGATGACGTCGGGCGTGGCATGTTATTTTCGTCCATGGACAACACAGACGATTGGACTATGTCAGCCATGGGATGCCCGTATGGCCCTTGAGCACCACACATGGTCGGATGACGTTGGGCGTGGAATGCCATCACCGCTATTCGGCAGTAACCACGGCCGGACGACGTAGGACATGACATGACATCATCGCCCTTGGGCAGCAAACACAGACGAACGACGTCAGGCATGGAATGCCATCATTGCCCTTGGACAGCATACATAGTAGGACGACGTTAGGCGTGGCATGTTATAATCTTCCTTTGACAGAACAAAGGGTCGAACGATGTCGGACGAGTCACGCTCGTATGGCCATTAGGCAGCACACACGGTCGGACGATGTCGGCATAGCATACCATAATCGCTATTGGGCAGCACACACGGTCAGACTGTAACACCTTCAAAAACCAACACACATTTTAAAGCCTAACATAGGTGTCATAAGGTAAAAGTACAATACCTAAGCCCATTTTTAATGAATATTGGTCATTTAAGAGGTTTAAGAACAAAAATGTTCAAGAACTTCCATGACGCTTAGGATGTTGGTTCAAAGAGATGTTAGGGTGCCTTTGCCTATTTGACTAACATTTAGGGGTTGGTAATGTAAAAAATTTGTGGAAAGGTAGATAATAGGTGTTTCAGTTGGTTCATGGTTGAAACGTCCGGGTATGTCTCCCCAAGGACCAACCAAAGTCCCTTAAGTAGGACCCTTGTAGTTTGATTCAACACTGCCAGGTAGTGTGCATCTATGGGACAATAGACAGCTCGTGTGTGGATCAAAGGGGCATCGATGCCAATGTCGTCCCGCACTTAGGCTGATGGAGAAGGTCCCTTCAACAGCACTGCCTCTAAACTCATCGATGGATTATAAAGGTGCCGGCTGCGGTCCGTGTGTGGATTGATGAGGCATCAATGCCACTATCATCCCACACTTAGACAATTTGGAGGAAGCCCTCTCCTGCTCAGTCTCTAACCAAGACGACGAATTGCAGGACGGGGGGGGGGGGGGGGGGGGGGGGGGGGGCTATCCGTCGACACACAGACGGTCTGTCGATCGAGGTTTCTTTTGTAAGGGTCGAGTTTCCTGCATAATTTATGTTTGTCTCATTTAATTAGATAGGTGGTTAGGTGGTTTAACTAGGGTATAATGGAGTCTTATTAAGCTATTTTAATACCCAATATAAATACTCCTTACCCTCATTAACCTAAAGAAAACTCTCAAATAAACTCTCTTCCTTCTCTCTTATTTATCTCTCTACATGAACTCACCTTTTAAGACTAGAAAATACAAGGGTTTGGGGGCTTCAATGGGAAAAATTCACTATCAAATTGTTGATAAACGTTAAGGTATGGGATCTATTCACCTTTAAGACTCTTTCCTCAAAGGTTTCCATCAAAAATCAATTTCAAAGTTTGAGTTTTCTTATAAGTTTCATTCAAATATTAAATTGAACTTATGTATTGAGTTGTTAATGATTTATTAGGATTATTTTTAGTATATTAATATGTAATTAAACTTTTTTATGGTAATTGTTGATGGTTTGGTCTAAATTGAAGAATATAGTCATTCATCCCTAATCCTTGGTAGTGATCATCACCTATATTGTATTGTGATCATTCAATTGAATTGGTTGTTGATTAAATTACTATCCTATAGTGTAATTATGACTAAATTAAGATGAATTATAGTCCTATCATGCTACTTCTTGAGATGTGATTTAGGTTATGAATTCTATTGTAAAATTAGCTTATGTATCTTGTCTCAAGTTGTGATCTAGAGTTGAATTGTGTAATAGAGATGCAATTGGACTTGTTATCTTATTGGTTATCATTATGTGATGATGTTACTCCCAAAATTTGGTTGAGTTATGGGTTTATGGAAAGACCTTGATGATAGACTATGGGGAAGACTTGGTAAGTCGTAGAATCTCTATCTTTACTTCCAATTGTGATTAATTATTGTTAAGTCATGATATTACATTGGACTATGCCTTATACAAGGATTATAGGGTGGTATGATGTTGAATTGAAATTTCATCACTATTTTGTGAGGTTTATTAAGGTGTATGTGATATAAGGATGGTTAAAACTATTAATGTGACTTAATATGCTATGAAATGTTTATGTATTAACCTTTCTTATATGAATTGTGATGAAAGGACTTATACTCGAACAATTATTTGAGCTATTGATGATGATGATTATACAAGGGGTAGACGCTACGGCCTAAATTAAGCTATGATTGATAATTAAAGTCTTAAAGACATTTCAAAAAAGGTTCGCTATCTTAGCACCAAGTGAACTAGATTGAGGAGTGTCCCTTCCCACACAGGGAAGGTAGGAATGCTACTTTACTCTTGAAGTCGGAGACTATAACGCATGGCTCATAAATAAATCCAAACTATGTCTCCTAGTTATTGTATTATGTTACTCTCATAGGAATACAAGATAGTGGATCCACATAGTTGCTATGTTTCATATTTTTGTACTACCTTTGAAAGTAGTCCGCCTTCTTTTGGTGTAGGGTTTTATGACATCGGATTCCACACTAGCTCATGTGGTCTATGTCGGTTAGGACAAGATGTTCCCAAAAGGTAAAACGAATTAAAGGAGTTAAAGTCTAACTTGGATAACCTAAGAGTTCTAGCATGGTCTTGGTAGACTCAAAGGGAGTCTTAGGAGGAGGGTCTTATATATGTTTATGTCATGGTAATATATGACGTATATATAGTGACCATGGCAGATTGTTTATACAATATGTTGATTGGTTCGTTTATGAATATGCCTTGAGTTATAATGTTAATATATGATGAAATGTAAACATAAATGGTATAATATGTAAAGTTTGACATTGGTCATGTCTTCTTGTTGAGGATACTAGATTGAGTAAGGTTATGGGGCTTTGCTTGGTCATTGCACTTGTTGACTTGATAAGGACTTGTGAGTAGTTGTCTTGCTTATTATGATATGTTTATTTGTTATTCATTCTTGTGCTATTATTTCTTGATGTTAGGGTTGTAGTAAATCATGTTTCCAAGTATGTTTGGATAAGTATTACTTGTTGAGATATTAAGCATGTTTGGTTGGTTGATATGACTTACTTGACGTTGCATTAAGTCCCTAAAGGGGAAAATTGGAATGTTTTGACAAAATGGTCCCTTTTAGCATGTTTTGCTTGTGTATGTGCATAAGATGCAATACTTTGTCAATGTGAAGTACTAACCCCATTTTCTTCCTTTTTCTCAACCATTTTAGGTTCCGATCATTGAAGAGTACGGAAGGAGACATTGTTGAAGGCTTGGAGTCTTCCTTTTATCAAAGAAGGGTAGGTCCTCAAGTTTCGAGGTCAATGTCATCCTCTAGCTTACAGATTTTGTTATGAGGTTATTGAATCTATCATTCCTTTCCTTTGTAATTGAGTATTGTACTTTCGTATGACCTATATGGTCTTGTTGAATTAATGTAAGGGTTATGCCCATATTGTGATATTCATTTAGATGGCATGAGATGAGAAAATCGTTGAGACTATTTCTATATTTTATGTAGATGTATGTTCAATAAAAGTAGAAGGCTATGTAACCTTCCTATTAGAAGGGTCTATGTATACTCGATATGAATATATATCATTTGTATGTAGAGGTCTATGTAAACCTCCAAGTACTAATATTGAATGTTTTAAAAAATTTTCTACATTTTTCAACACATGAATGTAATGACATGAAACTGACAGGCTAGTCTTAGTCCTTGGAAAGGACGACGACGCCTGTTACGTCAAGGGGGTAAAATCGGATGTGACAAACTTTGTGTCAAAGCATGAGGTTGAAAATCATTTAGTTACGTCTCTCTATATACCACATATATGTATGTTTGTATTCATAATTGTGAACCACGCAACAATTATGAGTAGGAAACTACATGATGCTTAGGAATCGCTCTCTTTCTTGGAAATCTTATATCGTGCCAATAAAGTATACATATGGTGTGCTTTTGCATCAAATTCTATTGTTTTACTTATAGGAAGCATGAACACTAGAAGGTATGCACCTTGAAGTCTTGATGAGGAAGTTGCCAATGCGGGAGCTCCTCCCCATGATGAGCAAGTTCCTCCACTTGAAGAAGATGCTAACGTGGAGCAATCCCTAGCTAACCATTCACCTATGACAGAGGCTCAGATGAGGTCTATTATTTCTCAAATGGCCCAAGCCATGACTATTCAAGAACAAGATGCGATGATTAGAGCCCAAGCTATGACATCCCAAGCTAATCGAGATATTGCTCCCCGGCCTAATCAACAAGTCACTAATATGGCTTCCCGTATAAGGGACTTCTCTCGAATGAACCCTCCTACTTTCTATGGATTTATGGTTGATGAAGACCCCCATGAATTAATTGATGAGGTCTACAAGATACTATATGCTATGGGGGCGTTTTCAAGTGAGAAGGTCGAGTTGGCCACATACCAACTCAAGGATGTGACTCAAACTTGATATGTGTAATAGAGGGATAATAGGTCGTTGCGGGGTGGTCCGGTGACTTGGGAGATCTTTATCGAGGTTTTTCCATATTGATTCTTTCCTAGGGAGATAAGGGAGGAGAAAGTGACGGAGTTCATCAATCTTCGTCAAGGAGGAAAGAGTGTCCATGAGTACTCTTTGAAACTCATTAAGTTGTGCAAATATGTTCCTTCTTTGGTATCCAATCCTAGACACCCAATGAGCCATTTAGTGATAGGGGTGTTGGAGGACTTACAAGAAGAGTGCCAATCGACTATGCTATATGACAACATGAACATATCCCGTCTTAGGGTGTATGCAAGAAAGGTTGAGGAGTTAAATTAAAAGAGAAAGACTAGATTTGTTAGAAGAGCAAGGTCATTTGATGGAGGTTCTTCAAAGAATAGGCTTGAGAAACAAGGAAAGCCTAGATTTAAGAAGCGGGTTTCTAATCAAGTCCCTTCAAACTTCCCAAGAGATAGTGGTGATAGGGTGTCTAACCCTAAATTTTAGAAGGGAAAAGGTACTAATTCACCAAATGAGAAGACAACTTGTGAAAAGTGTTGTTAAAACCACTATGGTGATTTCCTTGAGGGGACGAATAATTGCTTTAGTTGTGGCAAGAGTTGTCACAAGATGACAGATTGCATAAACTTGTAGGTTCAAGGCAATGGTAGTGGTCAAGCTGAAGCAAGTGGTTCTAGTGATGCTCCAAAAAAGAACTGCTTCTATGCTCTCCGATCTAAGGGTGAGAAAGATACTTCTCTCGATGTGGTGACCGGTATGTTGAAAGTCTTCTCTCTTGATGTATATCCCTTACTGTATCCCGACGCTAATTTATTGTTTGTTACACCTCTAGTAGATAAAAAGTTTGATATTTTACCCAATATTTTGCATGAACCTTTTATAGTGTCTACTCCATTGGTGAGCCGGTTGTTGCAAAAGGGGTGTATAGAAATTGTCCAATAATGTTTCCCAATCGAGTTTCTTATGTTGATCTATTAGAACTTGATATGCTTGATTTCAATTTTATATGTGGTATTGATTGATTGCATGCATGTTTTGCATCCATTGAATGTAGGATAAGAGTGGTGAGGTTTAACTTCCCAAATAAACCCGTTGTTTAGTGAAAGGGGGGAAATTCTATTCCTAGAGGTCTTATTATTTCTTGTCTAAAAGCTTGAAAAATGATCTCAAAAGGTTGTCTATATCACATAGTAAGAGTCCAATATCTAGACTCGGATGTCCCTCACATCGAGTCTGTACCCATAGTGAGTGAATTTTTGGAGGTCTTCCCCAATGACCTTCCCGGTATTCCTCCCGAATGGGAAATTGACTTTTGCATTGTTTTGCTATCGGGTACAAATCTCATATGAATTCCCCCTTATCGGGTGGCTTCGGACGTGTTGAAGAGTTGAAGGCTCAACTCAAGGGCTTACTAGATAAGGACTAAATAAGGCCTGGTATTTCTCCGAGGAGTGCTCCAGTTTTGTTTGTGAAGAAGAAATATGGGTCCTTCAGAATGTGTATTGATTACCGCAAACTCAACAAGGTCACCGTTAAGAATAAGTACCCTTTCCCTCGGATTGATGACTTGTTTGATCAACTCGAAGGGGCGAGTAACTTTTCAAAGATAGACTTGTGGTGAAGGAATAATCAACTAAGGGTGAGAGGGGAGGATATACTAAAGTCGGCCTTTCAGACTAGGTATAGGCATTATGAGTTCTTTGTCATGTATTTTGGTATCACTCTGCTCTGGCAACATTTATGAACCTAATGAATAGAGTATTTCAAAACTACCTAGATTCATTTGTCATTGTCTTCATTGACCATATCTTCGTATATTCGAAGAATGAGGATGATCATATTGGTCATTTGAGAATAGTATTTCAAACCCTTAAATAACATAATTTGTATGCCAAATATAGTAAGTATGAGTTTTGGTTGAGGTCAGTTACATATATTGGGAACATCATCTCTAGTGAAGGAGTTGAGGTAGACCCAAGGAAAACTGAAGTGGTGAAGAGCTGGACTAGACCATTGACTCAGACTGACAGTAGAAGTTTCTTGGGTTTAGCGGGTTTTTATTGGAGGTTCATGTATGGTTTTGCATCCATTGCATCTCCTTTGACTACTTTGACCCAAAAGAGTAAGAATTTTTAGTGGTCGGAGGCATGTGAGAAAAGTTTCGGATTGTTCAAAGATAGGCTCACTTCTGCTCCGTTGTTGACTTTACAGTAGGGTACAAAGGGTTTTGTAGTGTATTGTTACTCATCCTGAGTGCGTTTGGGGTGTGTTCTTAAGCAACACGGAAGGTGATAGCCTATGCCTCTAGGCAATTAGAGGTACATGAGAGAAATTACCCCAGTCATGACCTTGAATTAGTGAAAGTGGTGTTTTCTTTGAAAATTAGGAGGCATTACTTGTATGGGGTTCATGTTGATGTTTTTAGCGATTATAAGATTCTCCAACATGTGTTTACCCAAAAGGAGTTGAATCTCAAACAAAGAAGGTGGCTAGAGTTGTTGAAAGAGTGATATGAGTGTCCTCTATCACCCCCGATAAGTCTAATGTAGTTGTGGATGCCCTAAGTCGTATGACTATGGGTAGTATATCCCATCTTGACAAAGCCAACAAGGACTTCGAAAGGGAAGTACATAGGTTTGCTAGGTTGGGAGTGAGGTTTGAGTGTTCTACTTATTGGGGTGCTATAGTTCATCATAACTCCAATTCATCTTCAGTGGTTGAGGTGAAGTCCAAACAACACTTTGATTTAGCCTTAATGGAGTTCAATGAATCGGTTCTCGGCAATTTTAATGAATCATACTCCTTGGGGGGGATGGTGTATTAAGGTACCAACGGATATTATGTGTTCCCTATGTAGATGTGTTGGGCGAACGGATCTTAGAAGAACTACATGGGTCCCACTATTCAATTCATCTATGGTCGACAAAAATGTACCATGACCTAAGGGAGATATATTGATAGGAATGTCGAAAAATGAACATAGCGGAGTTTGTCGCTAAGTGTCCATATTGCCAAAATGTAAAGGCCAAACACCTAAAGTAGGGTGCTTACTAAAAGAGATCCAAATTCCTACTAGGAAGAGGGAAGAACTCAATATGGACTTTGAAGTAGGTTTACCTTGGACTCAAAAGTCATATGATTCCATATGGGTGGTTGTGGATTGGTTGACTATGTCCGCTATCTTTATCCCCATCAAGTCTTCATATTCGACGGATGATTATGCAAGAATCTTCCTAGATGAGATTGTGTGCCTCCATGGCATTCTGTTATCCATTATATCAGATCGAGGCGCACAATTAACATCTATATTTTGGAGGTCGTTCCAAAAAGGTTTAGGTACTATGGTGAAGTTAAGCATCGATTTTCATCTCCAAACAGATAGTAAAGCGGAGCATTCGATTCTAACCCTTTAAGATATGCTTAGGGTGTGCATCATTGATTTGAAAGTGAGTTGGTATACAAATTTACCTTTGGTAAAGTTTTCTTACAACAATAGTTTTAATTCATCCATTTCCATGGCTCCCTTTGAAGACTTGTATGGTTGGAGGTGTAGGTCTCATATTGGATGGTTTGAAGTGGGTGAGCCATCGTTTCTTGGTCATGAGTTGATTTATAAGACTTTGGAAAAGGTTCATGTCATAAGGAACTTGTTGAAAACAACCTATAGTCAGCAAAAGTCTTATGCCAATCATAGGAGAAGGTATTTGGAGTTTGAAGAAGGTGATAAGGTGTATTTGAAAATTTCACCAATAAAAGTGGTGGTTATATTTTGTAAGAAAGGGAAGTTGATTCCTCATTATGTGTGTCCCTATGAAATCTTTCAAAGGGTTGGTAAGGTTGCCTATGAATGTAAACATCCAAGTGAATTGTCTTCGGTTAATCCGGTTTTCCATGTTTCTATGTTGAAAAAGTGTATCGGTGACCCCGAGTCCATTCTTCCTATTGAGGGTCTTGGTGTCAAGGATAACCTCTCTTATGAGGAAGTTCGAGTCCAAATTATTGATAGGCAAGTCAAGAAATTCAGGAGTAAAGATGTGGTTTCCGTAACGGTGTTATGGAGAAATCATCTAGTTGAGGGTGCAACATGGGAGGCAGAGGCCGACATAATGTCCTATTACTCTCATCTTGTTGAGAATTAAGGTTAGTCATTCTTTTTAATCATATAAATATTACTAGAACTTGAAGTTTCTTGAGATTGGATGAAGTTTTTCACATTATGCATTTTTGGAAAAAAATTTACAGTGAACTTACTCTATGGTTAGTCCTTATGAAATAATAGGTAGCATGTTATTAATTTGAACTTTGTGCTAATTCACTCATGTAATGTATGTTGGGCTCGAAAGTGTTGTGAAAAGGAAATGCCTAATGATGAAATGTTTCGAGCCTTTTGTGTGGTAATATGAATTTTGATATTTTCCTTGTTGAAATGACATGATTTATGCATATTAGATATTGTTTATTGGTTGGGGTGCTAGTCTTGTGTCTATTCCTTCTTTTAAGAGAATTTTAGTATAATTCGGGGACGACTGTTCCTAAGGGAGAGGGGATAATGTGACACCTTTGAAATCCAAGACACATTTTAAAGACTAACATAAGTGTCATAAGGTCAAAGTACTATTTCTAAGTCCATTTTTAATGAATATATGTCATTTAGTAGATTTAATAACCAAAACACCCAAGAACATCCATGATGTTCGGGAAGTTGGTTAAAAGGGGTGTTAGTGTGCCTTAGCCTGTTTGACTAACTTCTATGAGTCAGAAATCTATAAAAATTGGTGGAAGGGTAGATAATAGTTGTTTGAGTTATTTCATGGTTGAAACGTCTGGGTACGATTCCCGAAAGACAAACCAAGGGCCCTTGATGAGGACCGTTTTGTTTTAAGAAACAAGGTCTGGACAATGGGCATCGATGGGACCACCTTTCGGTCCGTGTGTCGACTGATGGGGCTTCCATGCCACCGTCATCCCATACATAGACAAGTTAAGGAAGTCCTCAGCTTGCACAGTCTTTGAACTCATCGATGGAGTGTATGACGTAGGGGTGAGGGACTGTCGAGTCACAGACAAACCGTCGTTCGGGGATTGAGTTTATTAATTAGGTAGTGTAGGGGTTATTTCGGGATTAAGGGAAGACTAATTAATTAAATAAAACCGATATACAATTCCCAACCCCAATTAGACTAATTAGAATTCTAAGACACAATCTCTCTTCCTTTTCTCTTATTTCATTCACTACTTGAACTCACCATTGAAGACTAGAAAACATAAGAGTTTGGGGGATATAAAGGGGATAATTAGCCATAAATTCATCATAAAACATTAAGGTATGGGATATAATTGACCTTTGAGACTCTTTCCTCAAAGGGTTCCTTCAAAATGGATTTCAAAAGTTGAATTTTCTTATGGGATTCATTCAATTACGAAATTGAAGTGATGGATTTAGTCTTTAATGATTTATTTAGGTTATATTCAATATATAACATGAATTCAACTTGATTATCGGTTAGCAGTTTGGTCTAAATTGAAGAATATGATCCTCCATACCAAACCATAGTTTGTGATATTGATCTATATTGTATTGTGATCATTCAATTGACTTGCTTATTGATTAGATTAATATTCTATGGTGTTATTATTAATAAATTAAGATTAATTATAGGACTATAATTCTAGTTCTTGAGATGTGATTTAGGTTATGAAATGTATTGTGAAATTAGCCTATGTATCTTTTCTTAAATTGTGATCTAGTGTTGAATTGTGTTATAGAGATTCAATTGGCCTTGTTATCTAATTGATTGTCATTGTGTGATGATGTTACTCCCCAAATTGGGTTGAGTTATGGTTTGATGGTATGACCTTGATGGTAGACTATTATACAATGGGTATACCCTATGACCTAAGCTAAGCTATGTTTCATAATTAATGGCTTAAAGACATTCCGAAAATGGACTCTAGATTAGCACCGAGTGAGCTAGATTGAGGAGTGTGCCTTCCCACATACGAAAGGTAGGAACACTACATTACTGTTGAGATTGGAGATTAAAATTCATGTCGCAGAAAGAGTGTCCCAATTATATCTACTAGTTATTGAACTATGTTGCCCCCAAAGGAATACTAGCTAGTGGATCCACGTAGTTATTATGTTTCATGTTTTTGTACTACCTTGGCAAGTATTTCGCCTTCTGTCGATGTAGGGTTTAATGACACCGGATTCCACATTAGCTCATGTGGTCTATGTCGGTTTGGGCAATATTTTTCCAAAAGTTAAAATGAATTAAAGGACTTGAACTGTAACTTGGATAACCTAAGGGGTCTAGCTTAGTCTAGGTAGGGTATGGGACTCTACCTAAACATTGCATTAGTTAGCCTTGAGGGGAGTCTTAGGAGGAGGTTCTTATATATGTTTATGTTATGATGATATATGATTTATATATGATAATAGTTGCACATTGTTGATACTATATGTTAATTAGTTTACTTATGAGTATGCCTTGGGTCATAATGTTAATATATGATGAAATTTAAAACAAATCCTATGTTAGGTAAAGTTCACATTGGTCACGGTTTCTTGTTGATGATACTTGATTGCGTAAGGCTATGGGGCTTTGCTTGGTTATTTCACTTATTGACTTGATAAGGATTCATGGGTAGTTTTCTTGGAATCATGATATGATTGACTCTTATTCATTCGTGTGATATTATTCCTTGATGATGGGGTTGTTGTAAATCATGAATTTCAAGTATGTTGTGATAAGTATTACTTGTTGATATGGTAAGCATGTCTGGTTGGTTGATATGACTTGTTTGGCTTTGTACTAGTTTCTCACAGGGGTAAAATGACATGTTTTGACTAAAAGTCCCCTTTTAGCGTATTTTGATTTTGTATGTGCATAAGGTCTCATACTTAGTAAATGTTAAGTATTAACCCCATTTTCTTCCCCTTTTCCCAAAAATTTTAGGTTTCGGTTGTTGAAGTGTTCGGAAGGAGACATTGTTGAAGGCTTGGATTCTTCATTTTATCCAAGTGGGGTAGGTCCTCAACCTCCTAGGGCAATGCCATCATCTAGCTTACAGACTTGTTATGAGCTGAAAGACTCTTTAATTTTTTCCTTTTCAATTGAGTACTATACTTTTGTATGACCTACATTTGGTCTTGTTGTATTGATGTAAGGGCTATGCCCATATTGTGATAATATTTTAGATGGTATGAGATGAGACAATCGTTGTGATATTTTTTTTATATTATATATATATATATATATATATATATATATATATATTGTGTGTGTGTGTGTGTGTGTGTTGTGTGTGTGTGTGTATAAACGTTGAAGGCTATGTAACCTTCCTATACCAAGGGTCTATGTATAGTCGATATGAATATATGTTATGTGTATGTAAAAGTCTATGCAAACCTCCAAGTAGTAATAATTAAAGTTTTAAATTTTTTAGCATTTTTCAACCTATAAATGTAATGACTTGAGACTAAGAGGCTGGACTTATTCCTTGTAAATGGTGATTATGTCGGTTATGTCTAGGGGGATATTGTAAGACCCTGAAAATGACTTCGGTGAATCTAGAGCCTAACATGGTTTTTATAGTTATATAATGTTCTAAAATGGTGTATAATATTGTTATGAGGCAGTGTCGATTAGTTTATGTTCTTTGGAAGTTAAACATTAAGGGACGACCAAGACGTTCAACAACTAAGTGACCTATGTGTCTTATATGTGGTTGTATGTGTTTATGTGTATTGAATGAGATTATATGGTCCTTAAATGAGATATTATAGTTTATATAGACAGTGTGTAAAGGTTCTTGAAGTTTGGAGGTCAAATGTCCAAGAACGTCCATGACGTTAAAAAGGTATGCTTTTAGACGACCTTGTGTGTCTATGTATGTTTAGTTGAGATTTAAGTGTTTGTTTTGGATGAAACTCATGTGTTAGGTCCTAAAATCTTATATGAACATATTTGGAGTGAAATAATCTAAGTACGACCCCATGTAGGATCCTCAAGGGGCCCTAAAGGAGGACCCCAACGTTAGAGCTCAACACTGCAAGGTAGAGGCAATCGACGACCCAAATGACTGCCAGTCGACCAGGCAACGACCCATTAATGGGTAAAGTGGATGGAGAAATGTTTCCTTAAGGTTGAGGAGTCTCTATAGAAACCCAAGAGACCCCCATCAACGGGAAGTGGGTGAGACCACGGACCGTTGATGGGTTAGTAAGTTTTTTGCCAGCTTTCTGTTAACTTGAGGGGTGAAGTTATAAATTCACCCCAAGTATTTTATCTGAGGACGTTTGTTATTAGTGTTTATGGAGATTTTAAGAATATAAAAGTCATTAAACTCTTATTATAACCCTAATACCTAAATCAAAACATATTCCCTCCAAAAGTTTCTTCAAAAACCTCCATGTGAGTTTAAAGTGAAGATGGAGCTTCAAGATGGGTCTTAAGTGGACTTTGTTCTTCAATTAGCTTTGGATTATTCAAATAATTTATGGTAGTTCTTCATCTAAGGATTGTTATCACCTTAGAGCCAATTTCAAAGATGATTTTAAAATATTTCAAAAAGATAAAAAGTTCAATTTGTACTCTAAGTCTTGGGTTCTCGCATAAATATTTTCCAAACGTTTATATTTGATAAAATTGATGAATAATTGATATTTTCCAAAGAAATTTTGTATGAACCCTTAATATTCTCATATCTCTAAATTTCACTAAAATACGGGTGAATTGAATTTGCTTTGGTATTCAAGAATTCATGTGTAGATTGTTATGGGATTTTGATTCATGTATAGATTATGTTTGTATGGTTTATAGGCTGTTTCAATTTAATTAATTTAGTAATGAATACTCTTAGATCTATTGTATGCTAATCTTATTCAATTGATATTGACTTAATGCTTATGATTTCTAATGTAATTTTCTATGGGCTCTCTAATGATGCAATAATTATATTCAATTGATATCTAGGTTATATTAGATTTATATGTATGTAATGAATTGAACTAGTTTCATTGATTATTAATATAATTGTATTGAGGTGTTGGTTATGGCCTTTGGTAAGGGCCTTATGATATTGAATTGGATGATTTAGCTTTGGAATCGATTTTGTAAGATGGAGAGGGGGTATGCTTCGCTAATTACTTTTATTTTATGTTAATTAGACTTAAATATTATTGTGGTTTTTATTGTCTACTTACGGTGGTGGTTCTATGTGAGTTGATGTGCCCTTATTGGTGTTAGTTTATGCAATATGATGATCATTGCCTTGTCGACTACTTGAAGTATTATGACCTTCTTATGGAACCCTTTTTTGTTAACCTTTAATATGAATAACTCTATGAGAACGAAGGATAGCACTGAGTGAGTATGGTAAGATGAGTAGTTCTAGTTAAGTATGAGACTAGATTACAAAGCATGCCCTTCATATTCCTTAACCATGTGCCTACATGGGATGTGTCCTAGTTCTATCCTTGCAAGCTTAACACCCTCCTCAGAGTAGGTAAAAAATCCAGATTTCATGAGTTTCTACCATGGTCTATGTCTATTATTGCCTATTGTCATCATATGGGATACCTACTAGCATTAAATAAGTTTTATGAAGTTTAGGTGTTGGTATGGGATTCTATCTAGACATTGCACAAAAGGCTTTTAAAGGTGTTGGTGAGAGTCCCTAGGTCTTTTTCAAGACCATTACTTAAATGTCATTTATGTGTTGAATGTCTCTTAATGAACTAGTTAATGTAATTGCTTAAGTAAAGAAAGTATGTTAAAATGAAGTAGTATTTATCAAGAGTAAATAAGGATTGTCTAGTTAAGGTGTGAAGTGGCATAGGAATGGTCACTTCTTATCTTACCTAGATAAGTCTTAAAAATTACTCTAGTTAGGGTAGTTTGTTGATTATGTAGACATGATGTAATCCTTAGGTAGTCTTATGGATTATTTAGGTATTCTTGAAGAGGTCACTATGGACTTATCTTCTTGAGTTACTTATTCAAGTCTTTCAAAAGCCTTTGGAAGGAGAATGTCATATCATCTATATGTTAATGTTTTAAGTGAGAATGATTCTATCTTAGGAAGTCCATAGGATCTCTTAAGTGTGTGTATAAGGGATTGTATGGGTGGTCACTTCACAACTCACTCAAGTGAGACTTAGAATCACCTTTGGTAGGATAAAGTTACCTTGATGTTTATGATGATTTATAGGTGTGTATGTGACTCATTATAAGTAATCTGAGGGTCGTTTAGGCACCTTTAGAGAGGGTATATGGGCGGTCTCTCTTTGTGTGACTTAAGCGAATCAGAGTTCCAACCTACTCCGATGAGGGTGTTCTACTTTCAAAGGGTAGAACGAGGATACATCCCATGTCAGAACATGGTTAAGGAATATTATGGTATTTTATATACTCTAGTCTCATTCTCAAGTAGAACTATATTGCACTCTAGTCTCATTCTCAAGTAGAGATGCAAACCATAACATATTTGCTTGGTTCTAGCCTTTGTTCTCATAGAGTAATTTCAATCTAAGGGACATATAAAAGGTACCATCTCTTAGTCGTTACCTAGTCATAATGTAACTACACAAGATGGGTCCATTAGGGCTGCCAATCGATGGTCTCTAAGGATAGCTCATTCTTAACCTTCTTTCTATAGAAGATTCTTCGTATTAGTCATGCTTAGAAGGGCACCATGTTAGGTCTACCGATCCTATACTTTCATTAAACATTATTCCATACACATACGATACAAAGGTGCATAAGCCTACTAAGTCAAGATATTCATATACATAATATACATTTATCAAGTAAGGGACACTAATCTACAAAAATAAGAAAAAACATACTTTACTTTATTTAAGATGCATATTATTCTTCAAATCACTTAGGAATGACCTTTATAATCATTATGTCACCCTATATATAACTATATTATTATCGATATAATCATCATAGACTCATATAGTCAAGTAGGAATAATCATGTATCAATTTTAAGGATACACAAAAAAACACATAGTCATAGTCCAACATGATCACCTTATATAAATAGGACAGAACATACTTTCACGTAACTAGATGTTAGATAGATTTGATCATACTTCACATAGTCTATTACACAAATCATCATAATACTTCAAATAGTGCAGACAAGGCCATGATCATCAATTCAAAGTATAAATCATAATACTAGATCTAACTAGGTCAATTAATCATATAATTAACAATGTAAGACCAAATAGATATCAATTGCATATAATATTTACATCATTAGAAAGCCAATAAGAAACTACTCATTAACTCATAAGTATATATACATAAATACTTAACCCATAAAACATAAAAAATAGGAATTTGCATGGATTTAATGGGTTAATAATAATTATAGCCTTAAAGCATAGTATTAAAATAAATTTAATTCTAAAACATTGATTTAGAAACAATTTTATGCAAGAACCCATCGCAAGAATCATAAAATTGGACAAATCATATTTTTGATCATCTTTGAAAATTATTGGCATCGTATCCTTCAGGAAATAGATTCCAAGGATGAATAACCATACCTTATATCTGAACAATCCACGAAATGTTTGTTGGAAACTGCAAAACCATAGTCTTCTTACTCAAGCTTTTTCTAGTTCTTCAATGGAGTTTGGAAAAGAGAGTGTTCTTGAGAGATTAAAGAGAATTTTGTCTGGTTCTAGTTTGGGACGTTTAATTCTGGTCTAAAACCGACTTAATATCTATATATAGACATCCCATAGGTTACCCTAATTACTCCCACTTAAATTACCTAAAACGCCCCTCCTAATTCGACTACAAATAGGAGAACATTTGACCTAGACTAGTTCAGGTTTTGACCATGATTTTTAATTAATTAAGTTGTCAATTTAATTAATTAAGTGAACTAGCAAAAATAATAAAGTACTCCTAAGTAGTTAGGACCATAACCAACTATTTGCACCATCCTAGGTAAGGTAATAGGTTGTCTATTAGTTGACTTAACCGAAATATGGAAATTGATTGGTGGTTTCGGTTTGGTTCATTTAACTTAATTAATTTTGTTGATAATATAATTCATTAAGTAACCTAGGGTAATTACTAAAGTACTTCTAAGTTTTTTGGGACCATACCCAACCCTTTTGGACCATCCTAGGTTAGGTACTAGGATGTTTCTTTAGTTAGTTATTCGTTTAGGTCATCTAGTTAGGTCTTGGTATTTCTGGCACCCTAGTTAGTTAATTTTATTTTACTTTGTTATATAGTTAGTTAGGAACGTTAGTATCATCTATAATAAGTTAGGGAGCTTGGCCCCACGTGATCCTACACGGCTGCACCCTAGGCACCTAACTGATTCGGTTGGGGCTTGTCTTTTGGCCGTTGGTAGCACATATGTTTCCGTGTACTTTCCCAAACCCTTCACTCTGGAAATATCAGTAATTGTCCATGGATTCTCACTATATCTTTTGGTACTGCTTAATCTACATGGTCATTTTAAATGATTATGTGGTTTGGTACCTAGGCTTGACACTTGGATTACTCGAACCTAATGTGTGTGACCTATAAAGGAAAAAATTATCTTAGGGTCTTCATTCAAGGTACAACAAGCTTGGATTGGGGCATTTTAACATCAAGGTGTATTATAAACTTTGTTAATTCATAGAAATTGTCTAATACCCTTAAGCCAATATTATCCAATATGCCCAATATTACTCAATATTGGACATTGGGATGCCTATGTATCCCCAATACCTATTCTTAAAATCTATTAGGCTCTTCAATATACAAGTACATTTTCTGGAATGTTACACCAAGGTTAAAAAGCCATAACTCAATGATGATAATTCTTCACATTGATGAAGAATTTCCACTCAAAACGTCCCACAAAGATCTTTCTTGATTTTGGACATCAATGGAGTCTTTGGGAGTTCTGAAGGGATTTTTGGATTTTGATTTAGAAGGATGAAGTCTTCAATGTGTTTTATAAATACCCCTAATAAACAATAAAGCCATTGGGTAGTAGACATGGTCGGATGAAGTTAGGTGTGGCATGCCATCATCGCCTATAGGCAGCACACAAGGTCATAAGACGTTGGGCGTGACATGCCATCATCGCCCTTAGGTAGCACACACGTTCTGACGACGTCAGGCGTGGCAAGCCATCATCACCTTGAACAACATAAACGGTCGTACGACGTTAGGGGTGGCATGACATCATTGGAATGAACACACAGTTAGAGGACATCGGGCATGACATTCCATCATTGCCCTTGGACCACATAGATAGGCTCTGACGACGTCGAGCGTGGCATGCCATCTTCGCCCTTGTACAACATACATGGTCAGACGATGTCGGGTGTGGGATGTTATCATCTCCCTTGGACTACAGACACGGTCGGATGACGTCGAGCGTGGAATGCTATCGTCGCCCTTAGGCAGCACACGGTGTCAGACGACGTTGGGTGTTAAATGCCATGATTTTCCTTGGACATCATACACGGTCAGACTATGTCGGGCATGTCATGTTATCATCACCCTTGGTCAGCACAAACTGTCGGACGACGTCAATCGTGGCATGCTCGCATGGCCTTTGGGCTACAAACACGGTCGCATGGCGTCGGGATTGTCATTCCATCATAGCCCTTGAGCAGCACACACGGTCGAACAACGTCGGGCATGACATTCCATCATCGCCCTAGGGATTCGCATATGGTCCATCTATTTCAGGCGTGGAATGCCACAAAGCCCTTGAGTGGAACAAATGGTCTATTTATATCTGCCGTGGAATGCCTTCATCGCTTTTGGACAGCACATAAGGACGAATGACACACACACATTGGGCACATGTCAAGCGTGGACTTCTAACATCGCCCTGAGGTAGCACATGCGGTCGCACGACGTTGGGAATTACATGCCATCGTTTCCCTTAGGCAACACACATTGTCAGCTTATGTTGGGTGTGGCATTCCATCATCACCGTTGGGCATCACACGCAGTCGGACTACGTTTGGCGTGCATGCCATATTTCCTTTGGATAGCACAAATGGTCGTATGAGTTTGGGCATGGCATGTCTTCATATCCCTTGGACAGCACACGTGATCGGACCACGTCAGGAGTGGCATGCCTGCATGGCCCTTGGGTAGCACACACAGTCGCATGACGTCGGGCGTCGCATGCCATCCTCTCTATTAGAAAGAACACATGGTCGGTTGATGTCGGGTATGACATGCCATCATTGCCCTTGGGCGGCACACAAATTTGGACAACGTTGACTGTGGCATGTGATCATCGCCCTTGGGCAACATACACGGTCGGACGACGTCGGGCTTGATATGTTATTATCGCCCGACGTTTTTTGGCGTGGCATGCAAGAATGGTCCTTCGGTAGCACACTCGGTCGGATGATGTCGAGCGTGGCATGATATCATCATTGGCACTTGACAACACACAGATCAGACGATCAGACAAGTCGTCAAGCATGCCGCACCCACAATCAGACTAGGTCGACTGTGACATGCCGTAATCACCCTTGGGCAGCACACAATGTCTGACGACATCAGGCGTGACATTCCGTCATCTCTCTTCAGCAACATAACGGTCGGAGTACGTCTGTCGTGGCATGCCATAATCTCCCTTGGACAGAACACACGGTCGGATGACGTCGAGCATGACATGACATCATCTCCCTTAGATGGGACACAAAATCGGAGGACGTCAGGTGTGGCATGTTATCATCGCCCTTGGACTGCACACACGCTCGAACGACGCCGGGCATGGCCCTTGGGCAGCACACAAAGTTCGACTGTGTCGGGCATGGCATGCAATCACTAAACTTGGACAACATACATGGTCGTATAACGTCGGGTGCGGCATCTAATCCCCGCCCTTTGACTGAACACACTATCGAACGACGTCGAGCATTAGATCCCATCATTGCCCTTGGGTTGCAAACAATGTTGGACAACATCTGGCGTGGCATGTCGTCTCGCCCTTGTAAAGCATAAAAGGTCGGACAACGTCGAGCGTGGCATGCCATCATCTCCTTTGGAGAATACACACGGAAGAACGACATCGGACATAGCATACCATCATCTCTTTTGGACAACACACATAGTCACACGACGTCGGGAGTGACATGACATCATCTCCCTTAGAGAGCATAAACGGTCGGACAACGTCAGGCGTGGCTTGCTCGCATATCCCTTGGATAGCACTCACGGTCGCATGACATTGAGCGTGGAATCCTATCTATGCGATTGGGGAGCAAACACGGTCGGACAACATCCGGTGTGTCATGCCATCATCGCCCTTGGGCAACAAACACAATCGGAAGACATTTGCCATGACATGCTATTATAGCCCTCGGACATCAAAAACGGTCAGACAACATCAGGCGTGAGGTGTAATACATGTCATTGGACAGAACTCACGATCGGACGACATCAGGTATGGAATGTCTGCACGGCCCTTTAACATAACACACGATCGGACGACGTAAGCGTGGCATGCCATCATCACCTTGGGAAGCACACACAGTTAGCATCTTGCAGGGAATCCCAGCATCGCCCTTGGATAGCATAGACGGTTAGACTACGTCAATCGTGCCCTGTTATCATCGCCCTTGGTCAGCATACACGTTCGGGCGACGACAAACATGTTAAACCCGCATGGCTTATTGGAAACACACACGGTCATAAAACGTGGAGCGTAGCATGCCATCATAGCCTATGGGCAGCACACACGGTCGGACGATGCGAACGTCACATGCCTTCATCGCCCTTGGAAAGCACACACGGTTGAACGACGTCGGGGGTAACATGTCTTCATCACCCTTGGGCAGCAAACATGGTTGGACTACGTCGGGCATAACATGCCACATGACTCTTGGGCAGCAACAGAGTCAGATGACGTCGGGCATGGCATGCTATCATCGCCTTTGGACAGCGCATACGGAGTGACGAAGTCGTGCGTGGCATGCCATTATCTCCCTGGGACTTAACACACGATGGAACAACGTCAGACGTGGCATGCCATCATCGACCTTGGGAAGCACACACGTTCATACAACATCGGCATTGGTATGGCATCATCGCCCTTGGAAAGCATACACAATCGGATGACGTCGGTCGTGGCATGTTAACATCGCCCTTGGATAGAACATACGATCGGAGGACATCGGGCATGGCATGCCCGCACGACCCTTTAGAAACACACACGGTCGGACGGTGACGGGCATGGCATGCAATCATTGCACTTGGACAACATACATGGTCAGACGACGTCGGGCGTGGCATGTTATTATCGCCCTCAGTTAGAACACACGGTCGAACGACATCGATCGTGGCATGCCATCATCCCCTTGGGCAGCACACATGTACAGACACTGTTGGGCATGTCATGACATCATCTCCCTTGGACATCACAAATGGTGGGACAACATCGGGCATTACATGCCATCATCGCCCTTGGACTGCACATACGGCTAGACGACGTCGAGCGTGGCATGTCATCATCACACTTGGACAGAACACACAGATGAAAGACGTCAAGAATGGCATATGATCATAGCCCTTTGACAGCACACACGGTCAGAAGACGGCAGTGGTGGCACGTCATCATCGCCCTTGGGCAGCACACACGGTCAGATGTTGTCGGGCGTGACATGCCATCATAATGTTTGGACAACACACACGGATGGACGACGTCGAGAGATGCATGCCATCATCATTCTTAGACTGCACACATGGTCGAATGACGTTGGGCATGGTATGCCATCATCTCCCTTGGAAAATACAAACAATCGTACTACATCAGATGTGGCATGTCATCATGGTCCTTGGGTAGCACACACTTTCGGATGACGTCGAGCATTGAAAGCCATCATTTCCCTTGGAATGCACACATGGTCGGATGAGGTCGGGCGTGGCATGCCATCATCACAATTGGAAAACACCCAAATACAAACAATATCGTGCATGGGATATCATCATCACCCTTGGATAGAACACATGTTCGGATGATATCGAGCGTGCCATGACCGCATGGTCCTTGGGCAACACTCACGGTCGGATAACGTCTATCATGGAATGAAATCATAGATCTTGGAAACACACAACGATCGGACTACGTCAGTCCTAGCGTGCCATCATCGACCTAAGGCAGCACACACAGTAAAACGACCTTGGGCGTGGCATTTCATCATCGCCCTTTGACTCCACACACGGTCGTACAATGTTAGGCGTGGCATTCCCGCATGGGACTTGGGCAGCATAAATCGTGGGAAGACGTCGGTCATGATATTTCACATCGCCCTTTGGCAAAACAAACAGCCGGATGCGTAGAGTGTGGCATGCCCGCATGGTCCTTAGGCAGCACACACGTTTAGACGAAATCGAGCGTAGCATGCCATAATCTCCCTTGGGCAGCAAACACTGTAGGACAACGTCAAGTGTTGCATGCCATCATTGCCCTTGGGCAGCACACACGGTCGGACAACATCGGGTGTGGCATTCCATCATCACCCTTGGATAGCATGTACGGTCGGATGACATCGGGCGTGGCATTTTATCATCGACCTTGGGCTGCACACACGATCAAACGGCATCGGACGTGGAATGCCCGCATGGTCCTTGGGAAGAACCCAATGTAGGACTACATCGGGCGTGATATGCCATCATCGCTCTTGGGCATCACGCACGGTCGGACCACGTCGAGTGTCGTATGCCATTATCTCCCTCGGAAAATGATAACAATTAAATATATTTCTTGAAAAGAAATAGAAATGCTCGTATACAATATATTTACCCAACTATGTGTCAGGGTCAATCTCACATAGAATATGGAAAAATGTTATGAATAGCAAATATTTAAGGTGAGAGTTGTTATATAAAAATGGGGTATTTTAAATTGAAATAAAAATAAAATAAATAAAAATAGCTTTAACATAAGTATTTATTTATATCCAAGTTAATAAAAATAACTAGGAATTAGTTCTCAATAAGCTCATAACGCGGTAATCCTTATTATAGCAATTTTTGTCTAGTGTTATGCATCCAAAGTAATAAGTTATGTATCTCTAAATCCTGCGTCCGGCATGTAGAAAATTTTACCCCGTACCTTGGTCCAGCTACGTGTGTATACTTTACTAAAACATACCTTTACCTCATATTAATCATCAAATTAAATGTATAGCTAAGTTACTACTTTGCACCAATTGAAACTACCCTATTATATAGTATATACTGGATCTACGTTGATAAATTCTTTTCTTATTAACTACCTCTTTGGTCAAGCAAGTAGAAACAAGGCAATTCTAGCTTTGGCCACCATTTAAAATACTTCTAAGCAAAGGAATTATCAATACATGCAACAACCTATTTGAGAATCGCTTAATTACTATTCATATTTTATTAATTGCGCATGGTTACCACAAACTTAGTTGTTAAGCTTAGCTACTCATTATCACAGAAAACACAATCAAAATTTAATAAAATAAATTTGTTCGTGATAATCATAAAAAGTTAAGAACAATAGCTAAATTATATTTTCATGAATCACGAATAAAAACAAATAATAAAGGAGAAGAAAGAATAAACCACAATTCTCTAGCCTCAACGGTGGCTCTTACAAGGCTCTAAAGCCAGAACAAATTTATATTATATCTTGTATCTTCTTTCTTGGCTTCCTAAATAATAATTTCCCATTCCTTATTTATAGATGTATAAAACTCTAAATAAAATTATTGAATCGAAACAAATTGGGAATCCAAAATAAAAAAGAATTGGAGAGCTTTTTTTCCTTTTTTTTCCGCGTGTAGTGTCGCGTGAATAGATTGGCCAGTGCATTGAAGGAATGCCACTTGGCAGGCAACAACTATTCTTGAATTGTTTTGCAATACGCAGCAGCAATATTCACTTTTATATAAATAACTTAATTTATTTACTTTCATCCATTAAGCTATCTTCTTGATTTCCTTGTTCAACCTTCCATATTTTATTTGTTGTAGCTTCAAATTTCTTCATTCTTTCACCAATTTAATCTTACAAATAAAATACACAATTTAGCAGAATCCATAAAATTTATGCTCAAAATGGACAAATATAAATAATAATTGTGAGGTCAATAATGATAAAAAATGTGTATTTCGGCCTCACATCGAACAATTAGAATCCGTCGGGCGTGGCATGCCATCATCACCCTTCGTTGCACACACGGTCGGACAACGTCGGGCATGGCATGCCATCATCTCCCTTGGAAAGCACAGACGAGCGGACGACGTTGGGAGTGGTATGCGATCATCGCCCTTGGACAGCACACACGGTCAGACGACGTCGGGCATGGCATGCCCGTATGGACCTTATGTAGCACACACGGTCGGACTACGTCGGGAAAGTCATGCCATCATCGCCTTGGACTGCACACACGGTAAGAAGACATCGGGCATGGGATGCCCGCATGGGCCTTGGGCAGCACACACAGTTGGACGATGTCAGGCGTGGAATGCAATCATCGCAGTTGGACAACAAAAACGGTCAGACAACGTCGAGTGTGGCATGTTATCATTGCCCTTAAAAAGACACACGGTCGGAAGACGTCGGTCGTTAGATGCCATCATTGCCCTTATGCAACAGTCACACAAATGACTACATCGGGTGTGGCATGCCATCTCACCCTTAGGCAGCACAAACGGTCGGACAACGTCAGGCGTAGCATGCCATCATTCGTTTGGATAACAAACACATACGAACAACATCATACGTGGCATACCATCATTGCTCTTAGACATCACACACGTTCGGACAACATCAGTAGTGGCATGTCATCATCGCCTTTGGACAAAACACATGGACGAACAACATCGGACGTAGAATGCCATAATTGCTCTGGGACAACACATACGGTCGGACGACGTTGCATGCAAGAATGGTCCTTGGGTAGCACACACGGTCGGACGATGTCGAGCGTGGCATGCTTTCATCACACTTGGACAACACACACAATCATACTACATCGGTCATGGCATGCCGCACCCACAATCAGACTACGTCGGTTACGACATGCCGTAAACACCCTTGGGTCAGCAAACAATGTCTGACGACATCGGGCGTGACATTGTGTCATCTCTCTTGAGTTACACACAGTCGTACTATGTCTATCGTGGCATGCCATCATCTCCGTTGGACAGAACACATGGTCGGATGACGTCGAGCGTGGCATGACAACATATCCTTTAGACGGGATACACAGTTGGATGACGTTAGGCGTTGCATGACATCATCGCCCTTGGACTACAACAGATGCTCGAATGACGCCGGGAGTGGCATGTCGGCATGGCCCTTGGGCAGCATACATGATCAAACTGTGTCGGGCATTTCATGCAATCATTAAACTTGGACAACTTACACGGTCGGATGACATCGGGTGTGACATCAAATCCTCGCCCTTGGACTGAACACACGATCGAACGACGTTGAGCGTTAGATGCCATCATTGCCCTTGGGTAGCAAACACTGTTGGACTACATCTGGCGTGGCATGTCATCTCTCCCTTGTAAAGCATAAAAGGTCGGACAACGTCGAGTGAGGCATGCCATCATCCCCTTTGGAGAATACACACGGAAGAACTACATCGGATATGGCATACAATCATCCCTTTTGGACAACACACATAGTCACACACAATCATCCCTTGGAGAGCATAAACGGTCGGACAACGTCAGGCATGGCTTGCTCGCATAGCTCTTGGGTAGCACTCACGGTCGGATGACATCGATCGTGGCATCCTATCAACGCGATTGGGAAGCAAACACGATCAGACAACGTTCGGTGTGTCATGCCATCATCGCCCTTGAGCAACAAACACAATCAGACGACATTCGGCATGACATGCTATTATAGCCCTCGACAGCAAAAACGGTCAGACAACATCAGGCGTGAGGTGTAATACATGCTGTTGGACAGAACACACGATCGGACGACGTAAGGCATGCAATGTCTTCATGGCATTTTAACATAACACACGGTCGGACGACGTAAGCGTGGCATGCCATCATTACCTTGGGCAGCACACACAGTTAGTGTTTGGCATGGAATTCCAGTGTCGCCCTTGGATAGCACAGACGGTTAAACTACGTCGGGCGTGCCCTGTTATCATCACCCTTGGTCAGTATACACGGTCGGACGAAGACAAGCATGTTATACCCGCATGGACTATTGGCAACACACACGATCATAAGACGTCAAGCGTAGCATGCCATCATATCCCTTGGGCAGCATACACGGTCGGACGATGTCGAACGTCACATGCCGTCATCACCCTTGGGAAGAAAACAAGGTTGAACGATGTCGGGCGTGACATGTCGTCATCACCCTTGGGCAACAAACATGGTCGGACTATGTCGGGCGTAGCTTGCCATATGACCCTTGGGCAGCAACATAGTCAGATGAAGTCGGGCAGGACATGCTATCATCACCTTTGGATAGTGCATACGAAGTGACGACATCGTGCGTCGCATGCCATTATCTCCCATGGACTTAACACACGATCAAACAATGTCGGACGTGGCATGACATCATCGTCCTTAGGAAACACACACGTTCATACAACGTCGGGAGTTGAATAACATCATCGCCCTTGGAAATCATACATAGTCGAACAACGTCGGTCGTGGCATGTTAACATCGCCCTTGGATAGCACATACGATCGGAGAACATCAGGGCATGGAATGACCATACGACCCTTTAGAAACACACACGGTCGGACGGCGACGGGCGTGGTATGCAATCATTGCACTTGGACAACATACATGGTCGGACGACGTCGGGCATGGCATGTTATTATCGCCCTCTGTTAGAAAACATGGTCGAACGACATGGTCGGAAAATGTCGGGCGTGGCATGTAATCATCTCCCTTGGACAGCACACATGGTTGGACAACATCGGGCATGGCAATGCATCATCGCCCTTGGACAACACACATAGTGGGACAACATCGGGCGTGGCAATGCATCATCGCCATTGGACTGCACACACGGCCGGACGACGTCGGGCGTGGCATGTTCTCATGGGCCTTGGGCAGCAAACACGGTCTGACAGTGTCAGGTGTGGCATGCAATAATCGTAGTTGGATAAAGTACAGTTTCAGACGACATCGAATGTAGCATGTTATCATCACCCTTGGAAAGAATATACGATCAATGGCATGCCCTCTCTCTTAGACAGCACAAACGGTCGGACAAGGTTAGGCATGGCATGCCATCTTTTCCATTGGACAACACATACGGACGAACAACATCAGACGTGCTATACATTCATCGCTCTTGGACATCAGGCATCGCATGTCATCATCGCCTTTGGACAACACACATGGAAGAATAACATCGAACTTATTGAGCCATAATCGCTATTGGACAGCACATACAGTCGGACGACGTAAGACGTGGCATGAAAGAATGGTCGTTTAGCACCACATGGACCTTAAGTAACACACTAGGAAAAAAAACACAGTCGGAAGACGTCGGGCGTGGCATTCCGTCATCGCCCTTTGTCAGCACACACAGTCATACGCTGTCGGGCGTTGCATAAAATCATTGCACTTGGATAAAATACACGGTTGAACGATTTCATGTGTGGCATGTAATTATCGCCCTTGGACTGAACAAACGGTTGAACAACGTCAAGCGTTAGATGCCATCATTGCCCTTGGGTAGCAAACATGTTTGGACTACGTCGGGCGTGGCATGCCATCTCGCCCTCGGAAAGCATACGAGGTAAGACAACGTCAGGCGTGGCATGCCATCTAATCCTTGGAAAGCATACACAGTCGGACGACGTCGATCGTGGCATGTTATCATCGCCCTTGGACAGCACACGCGATAAGAGGACATTGGGCGTGGCATGCCCACACAGCCCTTGAGAAACACACATGGTCGAACGACGACGGTTGTGGCATGCAATCATTTCACATGGAAAACAGACACGGACGACGTCGGGCGTGGCATGTTATTATCGCCCTTGTTTTGAACATAGGGTCGAACGACATGGTCGGAAAATGTCGTGCGTGGTATGGCATCATCTCCCTGGGACAGCACACATGGTTGGACAACATCGGGCGTGGCAATGCATCATCGCCCTTGCAGCTCACACACAGTGGGACAACATCGGGCGTTGTAAATGCTCATCGCCCTTGGACTGCACACATGGCCGTACAAATGTCGGGCGTGGCATGTTCGCATGGGCCTTGGGCAGCACACATAGTCTGACGGTGTCAAGTGTGGCATGCAGTAATAAACACAGTTGGAAAAAGTAAACATTCAGACGACGTCGAATGTGCATGTTATCATCCCACTTGGAAGAATACACGGTAAAAAAATATAAGGTGTTAGATGAAACATTGCAATTGGGCAGTACACACGGTTGGACTACGTTGGAAATGGCATGCCCTCTCGCCTTGGACAACACAAACGGTCGGACAAGGTCAAGTATGGCATGCCATCTTTTCCTTGGACAGCATTACACGGACGAACAACATCGGACGTGGCATACCATCATCGCTCTTGGACATCGGGCGTGGCATGTCATCATCGCCTTTGTACAACACACATGGAAAATACATCGGACTTATTAAGCCATAATCGCTATTGGACAGCACATACGATCGGACGACGTCAAGTGTGGCATGCAAGAATGGTCCTTAAGCACCACCCACGATTGGATTTAGTCGGGCATGGCATGCCGCATGGACCTGGGTAACGCACTTGAAAAGAAAACACAGTCGGAAGACGTCGGGCGTGGCATTCCATCATCGCCCTTGGCAGCACGCACAGTCATACGTTGTCGGGCGTGGCATCAATCATTGCACTTGGATAAAATACACGGTTGAACGATTTCATGTGTGGCATGTAATTATCGCCCTTGGACTGAACAAAGGTTGAACAACGTCAAGCGTTAGATGCCATCATTGCCCTTTGGTAGCAAACACGTTTGGACTACGTCGGGTGTGGCATGCCATCTCGCCCTCGGAAAGCATACGAGGTAAGACAACATCAGGCGTGGCATGCCATCTAACCCTTGGAAAGCATACACAGTCGGGCGACGTCGATCGTGGCATGTTATCATCGCCCTTGGACAGCACACGCGTTAAGAGGACATTGGACGTGGCATGCCCACACAGCCCTTGAGAAACACACATGGTCGAACGACGACGGTCGTGGCATGCAATCATTTCACATGGAAAACAGACACGGACGACGTCAGGCGTGGCATGTTATTATCGCCCTCTGTTTGAACATACAGTCGAACGACATGGTCGGAAAATGTCGTGCGTGGTATGGCATCATCTCGCTTGGACAGCACACATGGTTGGACAACATCGGGCGTGGCAATGCATCATCTCCCTTGGACAGCACACACAGTGGGACAACATCGGGCGTGTAAATGCATCATCGCCCTTGGACTGCACACACGGCCGGACAATGTTGGGCGTGGCATGTTCGCATGGGCCTTGGGCAGCACACAGAGTCTGACGGTGTCAAGTGTGGCATGCAGTAATCACAGTTGGAAAAAGTAAACATTCAGACGACGTCGAATGTGGCATGTTATCATCCCCCTTGGAAAGAATACACGGTAAAAAAATATAAGGTGTTAGATGTAAACATTGCAATTGGGCAGTACACACGGTTGGACTACGTTGGGAATGGCATGCCCTCTCGCCCTTGGACAACACAAACGGTCGGACAAGGTCAAGCATGGCATGCCATCTTTTCCTTGGACAGCATACACGGACGAACAACATCGGACGTGGCATACCATCATCGCTCTTGGACATCGGGCGTGGCATGTCATCATCGCCTTTGTACAACACACATGGAAGAATTACATCAGACTTATTAAGCCATAATCGCTATTGGACAGCACATACGATCGGACGACGTCATGTGTGGCATGCAAGAATGGTCCTTAAGCACCACACACGATTGGATTTAGTCGGGCATGGCATGCCGCATGGACCTGGGTAACGCACTTGAAAAGAAAACATAGTCGGAAGACGTCGGGCGTGGCATTCCATCATTGCCCTTGGGAAGCACGCACAGTCATACGTTGTCGGGCGTGGCATGCAATCTTGCACTTGGATAAAATACACGGTTGAACGATTTCATGTGTGGCATGTAATCATCGCCCTTGTACTGAACAAACGGTTGACTAACGTCAAGCGTTAGATGCCATCATTACCCTTGGGCAGCAAACACGGTTGGACTACGTCAGGTGTGGCATGCCATCTCACCCTCGGAAAGCACACGAGGTAAGACAACGTCGGGCGTGGCATGCCATCTCGCCCTTGGAAATCATACACAGGCGGACGACGTCGATCGTGGCATGTTATAATCGCCCTTGGACATGTTATCATCGCCCATGGAACAACACACACGATTTGAGAAACACACACGGTCGAACGGCGACAAGCGTGGCATGCAATCATTGCACATCGAAAACAGATACGAACGACATGGAAAACAGATACGGACAATGTCAGGCGTGGCATGACATCATCTCCCTTGGACAACACATATGGTTGGACAACATCGGGCGTGGCAATGCATGATCGCCATTGGAAAGAACACACGGTGGGACAACATCGAGCGTGGCAATGCATCATCGCCCTTGGACTGCACACACGGTCGGACGACGTCGGGCCTGGCATATCTGCATGGGCCTTGGCCAACACACACGGTTTGACGGTGTCAGGTGTGGCCTACAATAATCAAGTCTGGCATGTTATCATAATCCTTGGAAAGAATACACGGTCAAAAAACATCAGGCGTTAGATGCCATCATTGCACTTGGGCAGGACACACGGTTAGACTACGTTGGGAATGGCATGCCATCTCGCCCTTGGACAGCACAAACGGTCGGACAAGGCCAGGCATGGCATGCAATCTTTTCCTTTGGACAACACATTCAGACGAACAACATCGGACGTGGCATACCATCATCACTCTTGGACATCGGGCGTGGCATGTCATCATCGCCTTTGGACAACACATGGAAGAATGACATCGGACTTATTAAGCCATAATCGCTATTGGACAACACATACGGTCGGACGACGTCACGCGTGGCATGCAAAAATGGTCCTTAAGCACCACACACGATTGGATTACGTCGGGCGTGGCATGCCGCATGGACCTTGGGCAACATACTTGAAAAGAAAACACAGTCGGAAGACCTCGGGCGTTAGATGTCATCATTACCCTTGGGCAGCACATACAATTGGACTACGTCGGGCATGGCATGCTATTTAATCCTTGGACAGCATAAAAGGTCGGAAAACGTCAGGCGTGGCATGCCATAAATGCCATTGGACCACACACACAGACGAACAACATCAGACGTGTCATACCATCATCGCTCTTGGACAGCACACACGGTCGGACGAAGTCTGGCGTGGCATGCCATCATCGCCTTGGACAACATACAGGGAAGAACGACATTAGACATAAAATACCATAATCTCTCTTCGACAACACATACTGTTGGACGACATTGGGCGTGGCATGGAAGAATGTTCCCTGGGAAGCACACACGGTCTGACAACATTGAGCATGTCATACCATCATCGCCCTTGGACAACACACACGATAAGACTACGTCGAGCATGGCATGCAGCATAGACCTTGGGCAACATATATGGTTGGACGACGTCGTCCATGACATGTCGTCATCGCCCTTGGGCAGCACACAATAACGAACGACGTCGGGCGTGACATACCATCATCGTCCTTGGGCAGCACACACGGTCAGACTACGTATAACATGGCATGCCATCATCTCCCTTGGACACAACACACGGTCAAACGATGTCGATAGTGGCTTGTCATCATCGCCCTTGGGAAGAACATATGGTTGGACAATGTCGGGCGTGGCATGAAATCATCTCCCTTGGACACTACACACGGTTGGACAACGTTTGGCACCCTTGGACATCATACATGGTCAGACGACATCGGGTGTGATATGTAATCATCACCGTTTGACACAACACACGATCAGACGATGTAAGGTATGGCATCGCGCATGGACCTTGAGCAGAACACACGATCGGACGGCGTCAGCCATGGCTTGCCATCATCGCCCTTGGATAGCATAGACGGTCGGACTACGTCAGCGTGCCATTTTATCACCACCCTAGGTCAGCGTACACGGTCGGATGAGGACAAGGATCACATGCCTGCATAGCAATTAGGCAACACACACGGTAGCACAACGTCAGGCGTAGCATGCCATCATAGCCCATGGGCAGCAAACATGGTCAGACGACGTCGGGCGTGACATGTTATCATCCCCCTTGGGTAGAACACATGGTCAGACGACTTTGGGCGTGAAATGATGTCATTACCCATGGGCAGCACACACTATTGGACTACGTTGGGCTTAGCATGCCAAATGACCCTTGGGCTACAATACTGTTAGATGACATCGGGCATGGCATTCTGTCATTGCCTTTGTAAAGCATATACGGACGGACGATGACAGGCATGGCATGCCATCATCTCCCTTGGACTTCAAACACCGTCGGACGAGGTCGGATATGGCATTCCATCATCGCCCTTAGGAAGCACACACGGTCATTCGACGTAGAGAGTTACATTCCATCATTGCCCTATGGCAACAAATGTGGTTTGACTACCTCGGGCGTGGTAAGCCATCGTCTCCCTTGGACAGCACTTATGGTTGGACGACATCGAACATGGTGTATCATCATTGCCATTGGACAGCACAGACGGTAGTACGACATCGGGAGTGGAATTCCATCATCGCTATTGGGAAGCATAAACGGTCGAACGACGTCGCGTGTGGTATGTTATCATAGGCCTTGGACATCACACATGATCGAAGGACATCAGGCGTGGCATGTTATGATCTCCCTTGAACTGAACACACGGTCAGCCTACGTCAGGCATATCATGTCATCATCCCCTTGGATGACACACACGGTCAGACTACATCTGGTATTGCATGCCTCATGGCCCATAGGAAACACACATGGTCTGACGACGTCGGCCGTGACATGCCGTCATTGCCCTTGGGCAGCACACATTGTAACACGACGTCCAGCGTGACATTCCGTCATAGCCCTTAGGCAGAACACATGGTCAGACTATGTCTGGTGTGGCATGCCATTATCTTCCTTGGATAGAAAACACGGTCGAACGACTTCGAGCATGGCATGCCATCATCGCCTTTGTGAAGCACACACGGTCGGACAAAGTCGGGCGTGTCATGTAATCATCTCCCTTGGGCAGCACACACTGTCGAATGAAGTCGAGCGTGACATGCCACCATAGCCCTTGGGCAACATACATGGTAAGAATACTTCACGTGTGGCATACACTCATGGTCCTTGGACAGCACACACGGTGGGACGACATCAAGCATCGCATGCCATCATCGCCCTTGGGCAGCAAACGTAGTCGGACAATGTCAGGCGTTGCATGCCTTCATCGCCCTTTGGCAACACACACTGTCAGACGACATCGGGCGTGGTATGCCATCATCGCCCTTGAAAGCATACACAGTCGGATTACATCAAGGCAGCATGCCGAATCGGACTACATCGGGCAATGCATTCTCGCATGGCCCTTGGGCAGCACACACGGTCGGATGACATAGGCTGTGGCATGCCATCATTTCCCTTGGAAGCACACACGGTTAGACAACATCGGGCGTCATATTCCATCATAGACGTTGGGCAGCACGCACGGTCGGATGAAGTCTAGTGTCGCAAGATATCGTCTCCCTGGGACAATGAGAATGTTCAAATATACTTCATGACATAAATGATCATATGCAATATATTTACCAAACGACGAGTCGGGGCCGATCACACAGAGAATATGAAAGAATATTATCAATAGCAAATATTTAATTTGATAGTCGTTAAATAGAAATGGTTAATTTTAAATTGAAATAAAAATAAAAGAAATAGAAATGGCTTTAAACTAAGTATTTATTAATATCCAAGTTAATAAAAATAACTAGCAATTTTTTCCCTATAAGCTCATAACGCGGTAATCCTAGTAATAGCAATTATTATCTAGTGTTATGCATGCAAAGTTATAAGTTATATATCTCTAAATTCTTGGTCAGGCATCTAGAGAATTTCACCCTGTATTTTTGATCGGCTACGTGTGTATAATTTACAAAACCTTACCTTTACTTCATTTTAAGAATCATATTTAATATATAGCTAAATTACCACTTCACACCAATTGAGTTAATCATAAAAAGTTAAGAAAAATATCTAAATTATATTTTTATTAATCATGAATACAAATAAATAAGAAAGGAGAAGAAAGAAGAAACCACAATTCTCCGGCCTCCACGATGTCTTACACAAAGCACCAAAGCTAGAAAAAGAATTATATTATGTCTTGTATCTTCTTTCATGGCTTCGTAAGTAATAATTTCTCATGCCTTATTCATAGATGTCGAAAATCCTAAATAAAATAATTGAGTCCAAACAAATAGGGAATCCAAAACCAACAAAAATTGGAGAGCTTTTTTTCCCTTTTTTTCGCGTGCAGTGTCGCGTGAATGCATTGGCCAGTGCATTGAGGGAATGCCACGTGGTAAGCAACAACATTTTCGAATTTTTTCACAATATGCAGCAGCAATATGCACCTATATATTAATATATTATTTTATTCACTTTAATCTATTAAGCTGACTGCTTGATTTCCTTCTTCAATCATCCATTTTTAATTTTGTTTAGCTTCAAATTTCTTCATTTTTCCACAAATTTAATACTACAAATAAAATACACAATTTAGCACAATCCATAAAATATATGCTCAAAATGGATATATATAAATAATAAATGTGAGGTAAATACTGATAAAAATTATGTATTTTGGCCTCACATCAAACAACACACACGATTAGACTACGTCGGGCGAGGCATGCCTTCATCGTCCTTGGGCAGCACACACGATCGGACTACGTTGGGAAAAGCATCCAATCATCCCCTTTGGGAGGCAAACATGGTCGGACGACGTCGGGCGTGGAATGCCATCATTGCCCTTGGATAGCATACACGGTGGGACGACTTTGGGCGTGGTATGTAATCATCTCCCTTTTGATAGAGCACACCATCAGACGACATTGGGCGTCGCATGCCCACATGTTCCTTTAGCAGCACATACAGTGAAACGACGTCGGTGTGAAATCTCATCATCACCCTAGGGTAGCACACAGAGTCACACGACCTCGGGCGCGGAATGCTAGCATCACCCTTGCCCAACATACACAGTCAGACTATGTCAGGCATTCTACTTTGTCATCGCCCTTGGTCTGTACTCACGATCAGCGACGTCAAGAGTGACATTTCGACAAGGACCTTGGGCAACTTAAACGGTCGCACGACATCGGACGTGGCATGCCATCATATACCTTGGACGGCAGACACGATCGGACGACGTCGAGCGTGACATTCCGTCATCGCCCTTGGACAGCAAACAAGGTTAGACGACATCGAGTATGGCATGCCGTCATCGTTCTTGCGCAGCACATACAATCAGACTTTGTCGGGCGTAGCATGCCACATGGACCTTGGGAAACACACACGGTCAAATGAAGTTGCGAGTGTCATACTATCATCGCCTTTGGACAAAACATATGGAAGGACGACGTCAGGCGTGGCATACAATCATCACCCTTGGACAAAACACAAAGATTGACGAAGTCAAGTATTGCATGTCATCACCGCCCTTTGAAAGAACACACAGTCAGACGACGTCGGGCGTGGCATACAATTATCGCGCTTATATAGTATTGTCGGTCAGATGACAAAGGCATGGCATGTCATCATCAACCTTGGACAACACACACATTAGGACGACGTTCTGCGTGGCATGCACACATTTCCCTTAGAAAGCACACACGGTGGATGATGTCGGGCGTGGCATGCCATCATCGCCCTTGGGCAACACACACGGTCAAATAACGTCGAGAATGACATGCTATCATCTCCCTTTAGAAGCATACAGGGTCAGACTAAGTCGGCGTGGCATGTCATCTTAGTCCTGGGACAGCACACACCGTCGGACGACGTCGGGTATGTCATGCCATCATCGCCCTTGGAAAGCACACACTATCAGAATATGTCAGTCGTGGCATGCCGTTATCTCCCTTGCAATGAACAAGGTCGGGTGGCGTCGGCTGTGGCATGCCATCATCTCCCTTGGGCAGCATACACGATCAGATTATCTCGGGCATGACATGACATCATCGCCCTTGGGCAGCACACACAGCTAGACTACGTCGGGCACGGCATGTCATCATCGTCCTTGGACAGCATACATGATCGTATGATGTCAAGCGTGCCATGACCGCATGTTGCTTGGGCAACACAAAATGTCAAACGACGTCAATCGTCGTATGCCATCATACCCCTAGACAACACACACGATCGGACAATGTCAATCGTGGCATGCCATCATAGACCTATGGCAGCATACACATTTGGACAACGTCATGTGTGGCATGCCATTATCTCCTTTGGGCACCATAAACCGTTTGACGACATCGGGGGTAGTATGCCATAAATGCCCTTTGACACCAAACACGGTCGGACGTGGAATATTGCATGTTATCATTGATCTTAGACAAAACACATGTTCGAAGAACATCGGGCATGGCATGCCTGCAAGGCCCTTGGGTAGAACACACGGTTGGAGGACGTCGGTGTGGTATTCCATTATTTCCCTTGAGCAGCACACACGGACGGATGACCTCGGCCGTAGAATGCAATCATCACCCTTGGATGGCATACATGGTAGGACTATGTTAGGCGTTCCATGTTATCATCGCCGTTGGTCAGCACACATAGTCGGTCGACATCAACCGTTGCGTGCCTGCATGGCCCTTGGGCAAAACACATGGTTGTACGACTTCGGTCATGGCATGCCATCATAGCCCTTTGGCAGCACACACGATCGGACGACGTCAGGCGTGACATGACATCATCTCGTTTGGGCAGCATAACAAATCAGACTAGATTGAGCGTGGTATGCCCAC
>JAKWJD010000897.1:0-51384 GCA_027705065.1 Solanum peruvianum | reverse complement strand
CTCGGAACCATTCTTTGATGTCTTAGCACTCTTATTCTTAAGTTCTTCTCTATCCCTCAGCTTGTCCTCCTCAACTTATTATGCATGGCTCATTAGTCTTGTTATGTCCATATCTTCAATCAACATAGTTGCTTTTACATCCTTACTTGATAAATGAAAAAACCTAACGACGGATAACCTCATCATGATCCTCATGTTGTCAACAATCTCTTTGATTCTCTTAGATCACGGGGAAATAAATGCCCTATGGAAGAGCTCTCGAAAAAGCCAATTCACAAATAGTTCCCATAAGTATGAGTTAGAAAGAAACTTTAAGAGATAAACTCTAACGCACGAAATGAGTATGAAAGAAGTGGAGGAATTCCTAAATGTTTCAGCCTCCTAATTATGGATGTGACGCACTTCACACTGATAACTTGGACTCTACAGAAACGACTTCTAGACTCCCTAGGACACTTGAATTATCTTCTATTATACCAAGTTTGTCACAACTCGAGCCTACACCCTGAGTGGGACTGGCACTCGAAGTACATTATTGGTCCCAAGTGAACCATTGGTCTGGCTCACTTGCTTAGACAAAGACATAAAGCATGTGCACTAAAATCTACCTCGAAACAACTCTTAACATCGCTAAAATGCCTCAAGAAACCTATCAATCGTAGATAAGTTCAAGAATGAAAAATAATTCAAGAACATCAATATCTAACTCTTTTAGGATGAAAATCGTTTAACTAAACATGATTGGTGTGTGGGTAAATTGACCCAACACTTTGTGATCTCACAAAACTTTGTAGGGATTACTCCCGACGAAATCCACAAGTTAATCTTGACGAATCTTGAACGTTCTTCTCCTTTCTCCTCTTTTCTTCTTTCCCCAAGCCCTACCTTGAAATTGACTTTTTGAAAATTGACTAAAATCTTATTTTATCCCAAATAAACTCCTCAAAACGAATTGAAATAATTAGGTACGTAAAATACTAAATTACACCCTCAAAATCCGGACTTAGACTTTCCTTAATCTAACAGGCCAACTTCCAAAGAACATAACTTACTCATACGTACTCGGGATCGCGCAACTTGGCGTCGTTGGAAAGATCATTCCAAAGGTTATCCAACTATATATAGAAGTGCTCCTAACTCATCCTAAGATAGAAGTTATGGTCGTTTAAAGTTGACCAGAAACTCACTTTTCTAACTTAAGTTAATTTCCACAATTTTAATTATTTCGACAATTGACTATTTACAGATCTTAGCTTCTTCCTAGCTATTTTGAATTGCGAGATATTACAATAATACTCAAAACAACTCATGAACTCTTTCAGAAATTAGTGTTTCCTCTCATTTTAAATGTAAAAACATTTACTCTCGCGAATAATAAGTTTCCATATATTCATTTTGGAAAATGAACTCAATTTTACTCAGCATCAAACTCTAGTACTCATGTCTAATAAACTTTTATATGTTTATAGAATGACTTAAAAGACACTTTAATACATGAATCTTAACTCTATCTAGAATTTGAATTATGAATTCAAGAGTTATGATTTATGTTATGAAGGGTCTTGTTATGATTAAGTGGAATCTAGATAGTTGATAAATTAAAAAACAAGCAAAAATACTATTTGGGGAGAGAACGTGCGATGCAGATATGGACTAAACTATTTTGTCGCAAAATAATTTTTAGGAAAATGGAGTCTTCTTTCTCTCCGCAAAGCACATATATAGGTAAATCTTAAAGAGAGAAAGTCTGTGATGCGGATATAGGCTACTATTTCTGGCAGATCTTTTCTTCCTCCCACAAACTCAATTCAACTCATACCCACTGAAATTTTAAGGTAAAAACTCTTGAATTATTATAACCCAGAACAATATCAGTGAAACACATACAAGAAACTATCAATTTACTCACCTAAATCGCAACTCTCACCCCAAGAACTAAAAAAGAACTTCATTACCAAAGGACAAAATCAAACTTCAAGAAACTCATCAAGAATTCATCAAGAAATCCAATATAATCAATATTAAGGATGAAATTTGAATATGTAAATCATGGTTAATGTCTGGCTGAACGAACCCAACACTATGAAAACTTACATAAAGAATCTTGATCGTTCTTCCTTTTCACCTCTTTGCTCTTGTTGAACTCTCTTCTACAGCCCTAAGTGTAATTTAGGATTTCTTAAACTGACCCAAATAAGATTTGACCCCAAAATATTTACTAAAAATGTTTTAAGCGATGGGGTAAGAAAAAAACCAAAATACCCCTCATAATTTTGGATAACTTTCCTTAACTGATAAATAAACTTCAAATAGGCATATTTCCCTCATCCGAACTGATTATATAGCAAACTCGGTAGCGTTGGAAAGAGGATTCCAAGACCTTTCATTGGATATCTTATGGGTCACATAATTCATCTTATATGGAAAGTTATGGCCATTTGAAGTTGACCCAAAACATACAACTTAAGCATAACTTGAAAAAATTCTCAAATTGTATCTTTCCAAATTGATTCTTCCTAAAATTATTTCTTTACCCAACAAACAAAGAATCAGGATGATGCAATGAAAGATTTGAATGTCGGGAAGTGAAATCTCAAAAGATACCTCAAGTCGCCCAGAATGATACCTTAAATTCATCAACAAATGCAATGCAGTGAAATATAACAAGATAAATGTTAAGGGCCCTTAGAAAAATATTTCAGAGTTATCAACAACATGCCATGTACAAAAATGTAGCCTGGATTCGAGTTAATAGACTTCCAAAAATGATACCTAAGAGTTATTAGCGTAAAAACAAACCCAAAATGCATACAAACTCATAAACCAGGTATTTTTACAATTTCAAGTCATAAAACCCCTGAAATGATATTTTTCATATAAACCCATTTTACTTATTTGAAACTAGGATCCACCCATTTAGGCTTAACACGGAAAACATTTTATGAAAACCCTTTTGCATTCTTCGATATTAATGTACCAAGGTTTGTTTCAAAAATAGCAACAAATGCTAAAACCAAAAGTATGAAATCATGCCGAAACATACACAACCCAAAAAAAAAAATCAACTCATCAATCAAACATTTAGGTAACACCCGCATAGCATAAACATACTAAGCTGGAACTGCAACCAGTCCAAGATCATGGCCTCAGGACCAACAATCAATAACTTTAAAAAATGTAAAGGTTCAAAATATAACATAAGCACACAATCATTCCTATGCAAATCACCATGTGACAATCTAAGTTTCATGTTACATAAAAGTCATTTGTAAGTAACTAAATGACATCAAGATTAAGGATTAACTTTAACTAAGGTTTTTCAGCTAAAAGCTAGGATAATCAATCTAAAATAACCATATATAGCTTAAGGAAATCATGCAATCCTACAACTTGTCTTAAAATTATACCTAACAATTAAAATTATAAAACATATAAATATAGAAACTAAACGAAGTAAAAAAGAATTGAAAAAGTAACCTCTTGAGGTTGAGGCACCTCAACATTTACTCCAGAGATTTTCCCCTTTGATTGGCCTTTGAAAGATGCCACGCAATCAAAAACACGTTGGGAATGCTGATAAGTGGTAGATTTACACTCATTTGTGGCCTAGTTAACTCAATAATTAGTGTATTCAATGCCTAATTTTATCCTATTCTAATGGTGTTTTGATGATTTAGTAGCTATGAAGGCTAATGGAAAAGGCAAGGATGAATGTGAGAAACAAAGGTCAAAACATGAATTGTAAACTCCATATTGGTTATCACCTAACATGAAGGGTGAATCTCACAATGGGTATAAACTCGTCTAAAGAGGCACTAATTGAGACAACTCGGTGGACTAAAATATGAATGACGACTCCCCGAGTGCAAAAGGCGAACAAGAAGACCATCGGCGAAGGTGACTATAATTGGAGCAAAATTGAAAGCCTAAAAGGCGAGCAAAAGGTGGTACTTAGTGATATGCCGAATGTGAAAGGCAGACTTGAACAAGCTTGTTGATTGAGGTTTAAACCCTTGAAGCCTAAATTAAGAGAAAGGTGAGCTGAAGAGTAGTAGAAAAATTGCCTAATGTGATCGGTGAGCCCGACTAACGTCGCCCAATGGGTCACACATTGAGTTTTGGGCCAAATTTTGAGAAACTATAAATAACCCAAAGAAGGGAAAAATAAGGGAGTTAAGAATAGTGAGAGAAATCTGAATCTTTTAGAGTGAGAAACACTTTTACTTTGTGATGAACACTTTAGTTTTTGGGGCTTTCAACTTTTACATTTGAAATTTACAACTTGATGTTAAAATTCAAAGTGGGTATTGCTTGTAATTGCTAATTTCATACACATGGCTGTTTTCATGCAAGGTATAATTCCTTACGTTCGTGGGGTGTTAAAACCCCAAGATCTAGCGAATATGAGGTTAGATGTTGATTTAAAGTAGAGAGTATTGTGTTATACTCTATTTTTTTTGTTGTATACATGTATTTGGGATAATTAGCATGGTTATAACTTATGAATTAAGATTGCAAACTTAATGCTTACTATAAATCTCTAATTGATTCTCAAAAAAGATTGATCAGATTGGGTATTTAGTTTGATACTTGAAATTTAGGTTTGATGTCTGTCATTTGCTTGAAAATATGTATTATGGGTCGGATCTATTTACCTTATTTCTGCTTCAAAAGAGAGAATAGTGTAAGTTTTTGGTCTTTTAGTTTTGCACATAGATGATACCGAAAGGAGATTCTATGAATTGATGTGATGAGATTAAAGAAGATTAGTGTCATTAAAGATGACCCGCTCTAGCCGTGGATTTTCATCACTATAGAGAAACACAAGTACCACTATGTGACACTAATTTTCAGTCGTCACACCCCTATATTACTTATTACTTATTTAAATTTATGAAATTTCAGTTTAATTGTGACTATTTATAACCAAATCGTTTTAGTAAATTTGGTGTAATCATCCACCCTCATGTTCTCATTACTACAAATGAATTAATTTACCTTCTAAATTTCTTGATACAATTCTCAGTACTATATAATTCTCTATGAGATTTGACCTTGACTCTTAGTTGAATATTTTTATTGACAACAACCACTTAATCTTTGGATTCATTTTAGAGAGTATTTTTAGCGTTACAAAAGATGGTGTCGCTGTCGGGGAATGATCGGTGACAATTTATTTGAGAAATTAGTTTGTAGATTTGTTTAATTGTTGTATCGGTGTGGTGGTGTGCTGATTTGCATATTGAACATGAGTGACCACGGTAGCGAAAATGATAGTCACTGCTGGCAAAATGACAACAATAGTTATTTGAATGATATTCATATGAACATCATTCAAACCACGAGAGTCATCCTGTTACCTCCCATAGTTGGGAGGACAACTTTTCATGTACCGGTATATTGCTACAATTCCCCAAATATAGAAGAATATTTGAGGAACACCTTTGCTACTTGATAAACCCCTGAGGGTCATTTGTGTTTAAAAACATCACACAAGAATAGATATTTGACAAAATTGTTAAATAATTTGATCAATTCTTTGGGAAAGCTAAATGAAGCTTTCTTGAAGTATTATCCCCCCCCCCACACACACACACACGAAGATGGTTAAACTTAGGAATTAAATTCAAAATATCAAAAGAATTGGAGGTAAACCTCTACATGAGATTACTCTTGCAATGTCCAACACGTGGTAATCTAAATTATTTGTTATAGAAATACTTCTATTGTAGCCTTGATTCAGTCAATAAAGGTATGACTGATCAACTTGTCCAAGGTGGATTAACGCGACAATCATATGAAGTAGAAACGTTGTTGGTAGATGACATGACCAAGGTCAACCAAGCATGACATACTAGATAAGACCAAATGTCTAATTTACAGCTGAGCAAAGAGCAATTGAGAAGAACAATAAGCGAGATGAAAACATGGCCAAAATAATGACCCAACTCAATTTGTTTTCTAAGCATGTCATGGTAGGCGGATTGAATACGGTGAATGCGGTTGTAACAAGTAGTGGATAGTATCCAAGATGTCATGCTTGAGGCACAATACAACAAAAAAAGTTCGATATTGGAGAAAACAAATAGGAGGTTCTCACCCAAACTACAAAGAATCAATTCAAGACAACATTGATAGCTGAAAAGGAAAGATTTTATATTATTCCATACTCCATTTTGCCTATATACTAATTTTTTTGTAGATGATAAAAAGCAATTGAGATCAATATTTGCAATGATTTTAAAATTATGCTAGTTATATGAGTTGATCAATATAAGTTAAAGCATTATATTATTTAAAAATGAGACTTATGTAATATAATATGACATGTCAAATTTGTGCCATATATATGAATCAAAAAGTAATAATTGAGTGACTTTATTGTCCAAAAAAGAACAACAATGACTTTATGTCCCAAGAATCGAGTGACCTTTCAAGGAATATTAACTCCTCTAAAAGGTACCATTCTCACTTTTTTATACTCCAAAATACGCTTCCATCTTATATTAGTTGAATATTACAAAAAATACAATTCGCATATATTAGTTGTCCACATTACCTTGAAAATAATTTTTTTTAAAAGTGTTCACATTTGCTTGTAAAATTTTCAAAAAGTTTTGAAAGGAGTAGTGAATTAGTAAAATTATCTTCTTTTTTCTACTAATGTTAGACATTTGTGATTCCAAAATATGTGAAGGAAAAGATTCTTCACTAATTAGTGTGACAAAAAATTCCGACACAAAATCAAATTATTCATTAAAATTTACCTTGTTAAAAAATTGTGACAAAATCTTTATTTCGATCATAATTTTGTCACAAAATTACAACTTTGTCACAAACTTGTGACAAAATTGTGCAGGATTTTATTTTGGTGTAAATTTGTGATGAATTGCGTCATAAAATTGTTATATGTCTGTGGGAATGCGCAAGCACATCAGTGAGCTAAAGTCAAAATGAATTTGTGACCTTAAAGTCTTATTTTTAAAATTTTTTTAATTTAAAAGTTTATTCTTCTAATATTTTAAAATGCATAGTTGTTAATATATTTGAAAATTATTTTGAGCTACATAGTTTTCTCTTCTTCTTTTTTCAGTGAAAAAGTTATATTAAATGCCTACACTGCATAGACGTATGTAGGTCATTTTCTTCAACATTCCTAAACATTTAATTAGGGTTTTGGGAATATATTGTTACAAGTGGTCTCCATTCGTCGATCAGCCTTTTCTTAAACACTCATTATATCATAAATAATCTTTAAGGGAAATTAATTAATGGCAATAGCTCAACTACTAAGTCGGAGTTAAAAAGACAACTTTTTTTCCATCAAAAAACATAATTGCATAGGTGGATTTAGAATCCTTTGCTGCTCAACACTAGGACTGTGATCTGAAATGAGTTGGATCTTATGAGAAACAAATGCCAGATGGAATTCCAATAATGTTTGCAGTAGTCCACCGAATAACTCCCTTGAACCTCTTCAATACCGAAAACAATGCCTCAACTTGATCCTCACTCAAATTGGCCGAATGATGATCGGTGAAGTACCCTCTCTCTACAAGAATGCATACCTCAAGTGCGATTGTAGAGCCTTAAGCTCCAATTTCGGAGCTTTTTCAACAAACAGTTTTGCGGGTGGAGAGTCGTGATTCTTCATGTATAGCTCCAATCTCTTTGGTTTAGAATGGAATTCGAACCTATCAAGTGTGGAAACTAATTCATCATAGTCATCAATAAAATCACCCACAAAATTCATCATTTTCGTTGCAAGTACATCAACACCCAACCTGTCTTCAATATATACATCAGAACCTCGCTCCAACATATATTCACTACAGACACTAATTTGAGATCGCTTTCTTGCTTCATGGACCTACAATATCTTCCCCTTCTCCATAACTACCAAGGCCGCCAATTAGCAAGGATTGGTCTCCCTAGGATGAAAGGAACCTCAAAATCAATGTCACAATCTAGCATCACAAAATCCAACAGAAAAAATAAACAACTCCGCCTTCACAAGTACTATTGGAGTACACAAATGGGCTTTATCACCATTTTATTGGCCATGAGGAATTGCATCGCAGTTGGTTTTGGAGACCCTATACCCAACTTCTTGTAAATAGATAATGGCATCAGACTACTACTAGTACCCAAATCACTCAACGCCTTCACAAACCAATGGTACAAGGAATAGTGATAGCACTAGGATCCTCTTTCTTGTCCACAAATGACCTAGTAATAGCATCTTCTTCAAAATTTATGGTCCTCTTCTTAGTCACCAGATTCTTCATAAATTTTGCATACCCAGGATTTTTCTCCAAAGCCTCTATCAATGGAACATTGATACAAAGTTGTTTCAAAATATTCATACTCCTACTGCTTTTCCCTTCTTCATTTTTCTTTACCAACTTATGTGGAATGAAAGTGGAGGTCTAGATATGGTAACAACTTTTTGAGTTATCTCTGCTTCCTTCTCTGTGGCATTCTTTAACTCTCCATTAACCTCTATCTCATCATCATCTTTCTTAACAATAATTTCAACCTCAGACGGCATAGGTGGATCAATATTCTTTTACCCCATCGAGTAGTGACTTCCGTACAATGTCCATCGTTCTTCACATTTTGGATAGTTCTGGTAGGAAATGTGTCAAGCTGACGTGGTATTATTATTGTAGACAACGGATTCATCTGTTGCTCAAGTTACTTGATAGACATTGCATGGACGTCAACCTTTTTACCAATATCAGAAAAGTCATTCTGTATCTCCTTCACATTTTCATCATGTCAAATCAAACCTCTTCATTATGTTCTACATCGTCTCCTCAATACGTGACATACTACCCTCAACTTCCCTATTTGCCAAATTCTTAATTTTGTGGAAGAACATAAGGTCCAACCCTATCGTTCTTGTTGCCATAGTTGTTTTCATTGTAGTTGCTGTAGCGATTTGATCATTTACAAGTAAGCATCTTCCCTCAATAACAATCCTCAACCGGTGGTAGTGGGTTCCTAGTCAAACAATTTACAACATTTATCCTTCCTCTGATTACATTCTTCAATACCAGCCCATGTTTTGTCCTTATCTCAACCATCTTCTCATGAATGTCATTGCCAAACTAACTAGGCGCAACTTCAACTACAAATGTACTCTTTCCAGTGTCAGACTTTCGACTGCTCCATGCTTTATTATTTAGGGAAATCTTCTCTGTAGAAATATTCCTTAAGTGATTCACCATCAATGCGGTGATTCGCAACACACCTTATAAATGCAGTGAACCTATCCCATGAACTACTCCAGACTCTATAGGTAATTCCATGAAGTTGTAAAGTTTATCTTTGTGGTTCAACTTCTTGGAAAATGAAATGTACTTGGCCATGAACTCCTTGTGCAGTTGATCCTATGTATGAATTGAGTTGAATAAAAGCTCATAAAACTAGATCGCAACATCTCCGGTCAATGATAGAGGAAAAAACTTTCAACCCTATGACATCCATGTCCAATTCTGGTTGCCCTGCTCAAATCTTACAAACATTCCTCAACTTGGCCATGTGCCCATGCGAATCTTTCAAGGCCATCCCGCAAAAGAAAAAACTCACTGTAAGCATCCACATCAAACTAATAGTAACCACAAATGTATGCCCTGGATATAGTGGTGGAAGTACAATGGACCGTTCAGATTCAACAACATAAAATTACCATGTATTTATCTTGCATCCATGGTTCTGGATGATTTTGTACCTCCAATGCATCTCCAAGTAAATTATAAACATGAACCTCTACATTCTTATTAATCAACCCTGAAGGCTACAACTCAACTCCATCACCTAGATTTCCGCTGATTGGGTTGACTTGGACCCCTTGATTATTCATCCTTCTCATAGTTCTACTCAACTTTGGATCGTATGGGGTTAATGGTTCACCTTGACTCCGTGTACTTGAAATACACTAGAGTAGAAATCTGTGGAAAACAAAAAAAAGTAAAATTACGAAATAATTCAATAAAGTTCAATAATGTAGTTAAACTTATTCTAAAAGCATTATTCACGGGCAGCAGCTCCAAAATTTGATACGCTCAAATTAAACCTCCCTAAAAAAGTATAAGCGATTATTGTCAAATAAAGAACCCATCTTGTAGATTGGGGTCGATCCGACGAGAAATTTTCTTTCGACTTAAACTTAATTCACTATTATATCCGTTTTGCAAACTTATTTTTGAGACAAGTAAAGGGGGTTTCGTGAACAAATAAGTGATTGATTGTTCAGTTACAAGTGAACAAGACTCAAACTTTATTGTTATCAATGAGAGAGAGAAACCTGGGTGTATGTGTTCCTTATAATCTCATAATGTGTTAATCCTAAAAATAATAATTCATTCCTAGTGTATCATATGCAAAGTGGTAAATTATGTATCCCTAAGTGCATGGTCTGTCAAATAGAGAATTTCGCCCCACACCTTGCTCTAGCTACGTGTCTATACTTCACTAACGTAACGACCTAAAGGTACCCCCTAGAAGTTACCGGCGTATGAGACTCTGAGAAGTCTCACACAAGCTTCTCGTATCAATCATTGAATAATATACTCCCAAAATAAGTAAGAATTTAAAATTTTCTTCACACATGAAGAATACTTTCATTAATACACAAGCGGAAGACATTTAGAAACATCTAAATTTACAATGTCTCGTTAACCCATCTTATACTTTGAATGTACAACATTGGGATTAAGCCCATACAAGACTTGAAATAAAGACTAAAGACATAAAATGAAGATGTAGGCCTTTTCCTTTAATCTATGAGGACTCACCAAAGCTTCATCTTCAACCCTTGGGAACCTACCCATCATCCAAGGCATATCACGACTTCCAATCCCTACACTTTAGTCAAAAAGGGAAAAGAAGGGGTTAGCACATTTAATGGACTAAGTATGGAAGTCATGCAAAAATCATGAAAAATTGACATTTAGTATAAAACATGTTTTCATGACATTTTGATAAAAAAAACCTTGATAATCAGAGCTTAAGAGACACAATCCAAGTCAACAATCACATATAAGACATATTCAATTAATCCACAGATATCAACATAGTCACTTATAATCCATTTAAGCACTCAGATCCCCTACTAAAGGTTATCCTAAGACCCACCTAAGTATGATATGAAGTGGCCGCCCATACAACCCTTTCGCACGCACCTAGATGATCCTCAAGACTACCTAAGGCAAGAATGTTCCTTTTAATCACATAACACTTGGTTCCATACTCATCAAGTAAGCCTTTACATCATTTAGACCCTCTACTTAAATTTAATTTAAAACTCACCTAGGTAAGACATGAAGAAACTGCTCATACACCTTCTTCAAGCACACCTAAGCAATCCTCAAAGTTACCCTAGATAAGCACCTTTTTATACAACATGTTTTTACTAAGTCAACACTATTCACTAAGCCATTTAAGAGACAGTAACCAATGAGGGGACTTAACATAATGGTCTTAGAAGACTTGGGGAACTCATCCTAGTATCTTCAAGGCCTACTCGTGCCATGTATAGATAGTCTTTCATTCCACTACCTACATGTTGTAGAAATCATCCAATAGTAGAGTGCACATCCCACATGATGAGAATAGGCATTAACCGACTTAGATCATTATAGCTAGGTATGGAATCCGGTGTCATAAGGACCCCACACCGTGGAAGGTATTCTACTTGCCAAAGGCAGAACTAGGACACATCCGATGTTAGCTAGTCTCATACAACAAGTAGAGCTACTAGCACAAGCATATCCTCTCGGTGCTTTGACTTTGTTCTCGTAGAGTAAGTTCATTCACATAAAGGCATATGAGAAGGTACCATTTCTAAGTCTTACCAACTCATAATACCCCTACCAAGAATGGTTCCACTAGGGCTGCCACCCAAGGTCTATTGTTCTTATGACTTCCTTAGATATAGTTTCACGTCGTTCTAACCAACCTACCTCTAAGTCCATTATTCCGCTCAGGAAGGGAACATGACGGTATACCAATTAAGGTTTAAATATTGACCCTTTTTCATATCCAAGGTTTCATATAAGTCTTTCATAGAAGGGAACCTCCTTTAGGTCTACCGATCCTAGACTTCATTCTTTCATTCATGCACATACTTGACAAGGGTGCCTAAGCCTACCAAGTCAAGAGATCACATATTCACATAACTTTCATGTATCAAGAAGAGATACCTAAGTCTACCAATCAAGACACTACTTCATCATACCATCATTTATTCAATATCATTCAAGTACCAAGTAGGGAAAAACCAAGTCTAACAACACAAGATGCAACATTATTCATAAGGACACTTCTCAGTCCTTCATTACCATATGACATCAATTAGAGAAGAATCATAACATTAGCACCCATATAATATCATATAGAAATCACATGAGTACTTCACTTTATACCTTAACATTATACAAGATCACACATGTATCATACCATAACTTCACTATATATATTCATATAAGCTACACCACCTTATACATAATCACATTACTTCATATACCAAACTTCACATTATACCTTCACATGAACCCTTACGTGATACTACTACAATTCACATAGTAATGAGTACAAGGCCATGATCATCATCATATACAACACATAAGCACCGCCACCATAAGTGGACCATACCAATCAATAGCAATTTTATATCAATTCTACATTAACTAAGGTAATTAGGTCAACTTACCTTCTTCCAATAGCCAAAATCACCATTCCTTAATATCTCCATCAATTCACAATATAATAGCACAATTAACCATAGAAATCAACATTACGACATGATCTAAACTCAGTTCTATCATCATTAGATCATAAGCAATTGATCCATTCATAAGCCAAATTTAGAGATTTGAGAATATCAAGGGTTCATGGAAATTTTCATTGGAAAACATCGATTCAACGTCAATTATTTTGTATCTAATCGTTTCAAAACGTTTCATGCAAGAACCCATGACTTAGAGTGAAAATTGGAGTTTTTCATAAACTTTGAAGTCTTTGAAACCACTTTGAAATTGGCTCTAAGGTAATAGATAGCCTTAGATAAAGAACTCCCATACCTTATTCTTCAAGAACCCACAAAAATTGAGAAGAAATCATTTGAACCACCCTCCTAGCAAGCTCCAAGACCTTGACCTTAAATGGAGGTTTGAGGGAATTTTGGGAGAGAAGAACTCTTGAGAGATATGAAATTCATATTTCTAATTGAGGGTTTGGGGCTATTAATACGGTAATGAGGGTATAATGACCTAAAATAAGTATATAATACACCCCCAAAATACCCAAACCACCCCTACTTAAGTTGGACCTTTTTAATAAAGTCTAACGTGACTTTAAAACGACGCAACCAAATCTGGGAAGTCACTGCGCGTCCCGAAGGCAGATCCATATCTTGATTTTTGAAATTATATTGAGGCAGTGAGCTACGTGACAAGTCCGCATCGCCAGGCAACATTTTTCCTTCCAAGTTCTAGTTGTGCGACGCGCAACCACCCCCAAAATGGGGCTGCCCTGGCTGCTTCCTTGGCTCATGTTTGGGTCCTCCTCAAGGACTCTTAGGGTGGTTCTCGGGGAATCATACTTGAATGTTTTGACCCAAAACATGTTCATCTAGACCCTAGAGTCACCTCCACTGATTTATGACTTTAAACAATACATAAAAACATGCACAACATACTATAACACGCCAACACATAAAAGACTTGTTTTTGAACGTCTTGGTCGTCCCTTGACGTTTGACCTCAAACTCAACCGGACTGACCTATAATCTCATTTAAACATTAAATTAGCTAGTTAACAGTCTTTAAAACACAAGTGAAGCTCCATCCATCTTAGTTCAGTTTTTAGGATTTTTACAACTAACCCTTACCTTTACCTCAGATTAGTCATCACATCAATGTATTGATAAGTTTTCACCGTCGCACAAATTGAAATTATACTATTAAACAGTATCACACTAAATCTCTGTTGATAATTTTTTTTCTTATTAACTACTTTCTTGGTCCAATAAGTAGCAACAAGGCGAGTTCTAGTTTTGGCCACCTTTAAAAAGACTTCTAAACAAAAGAATTATCAATGAATGCATCAACACTATTCAAGAATTACTTAGTTATTATTCATTCGGTGTTAATCCCTTATGGTTCCCACAACTCTAGTTGTCATGATTGAAATAAAACATTTTATTCTTTTTTTAAGAAGAAATCATGAATTTACAACTTAGAGTAGAAGAAACCCAAAATCTCACCTTTATTTGCAAAGTTAAAATCTTCAAAACAAACTTGGAAAATCAAATTGCTAAAGTTGCAAAATTGATTCCACAAGAAAACACCAAAAACTAGAAGTAAAACAAAAGGTCTAGCCCTCCAAAAATGAGGTTTGCATACCCTGTTTTATAGAACAACTTGTCCTAAAAAAAAAGGAAACGAAATAAGGAAATACATTGTTGGATGTGGTTTCTATCAACAAGACTGACCTACGGACAGTGGATTGACCTACGGTCCATAGGTCCCTTCCGTAGCTTAAGACTAGACTTTCTTCTCAAGAGATAGAACCTTCAACTTTCTAAAGCAAACGACGGACACATGCAGTACAAATCATAGGTCGACCTACGATCCGTGAGTCCCCTTATGTGGATTTATAATTAGAACATTACCTTAGGTACTGGAACTCAACATCTCTGAATCAATCGACTGTTGTGCAGGACAGCCCGTGGGTCAACATACGGTCGTCACTCTATTAGGTAGTTCCACACTTGGTCAAATTTCCCTAAGTGTCATTCTGCGCCGACCCATCAACTGATTGTGACTGGACCTATAGTCCCTAGGTCATTTCCATGGGTGCCCACTTCTGTAGATTTTTGGATGTGTCTCTCTCGACCTCGTTCAAGCTTATTTCCTGCAAATACAACACATTAAACATTAAATCCAATACAAAATGGCCCTAGACACACACAAATCTTAAGTGAAATATATTAAAAATATTGTAAACTCCCAATATATCAGAAGTCACAGTTCATAAACATTAATAGTATATATTGATACCACACTGCTTATACATTTATGGCATACTTGATTGTCATACTAATCATGTTTTAGAAAATCTTTTCACAAAATTCATCTTTACTTTCGCAAAACTCAGTATAAAACTCAAGTGTTGGCTTCAATTAAGCTTCTCAAAATTTTTAACTCGATACATAGGATTCATGCGGAATTATGGACATGAACGACTTAAATTAAGGATCTCAATAGCAATATGGAAACTCAGTACTAAGAACTCAAAAATGCAAGAATTCAAGGACACTACTCCTCTCAAGAATACTCAATTCATAATGTTCATGTTGAAATATAGACATGAACGAATCAACTCAAGAATCTTAATGCATAACACATAGTAATTCAATAATTAGGAATAGAAATTCAAATGGAATCAAGAACTCAAAATCAACTTATTTCAAGAATACTCAAATCAAGGGATACAATCATAGATTTCTCTTTTACTGATTTGAAAGTAAATATATGGCGTGAGGACGGACTAGTCCAATACTGTAATAGCCTTACATACCCGAAAGAATAAGGTTCCTAAAGAATCTTGAAGAATAACTTGATTAGAAACCTTCAAACCTTCTTAAAGGAGGAAAAAAAAATAAGAAAACCTTCTTTGAGATTCTTGAAATCTCTATGGCCAAGAATTATGAATTTCATTTATCATTCATAATTGTATATGAATTTGAGTTAGAATAATAAAATTTTTGGAGAAAGACTTACCTTGAAGAAGAATCATGAAAAAGATTGAATGAATCTTCAATGGAGACTTCTACTATGATTTTTCCTTAAGATTTTGCCTAGATCTAATTGTTTTTTGGTCTGTAATTGGTCAATAAATTTGTTTGGATTTTGTTAGAGGTAAAAAGATAAAACGATCCCTTTTAATGTTTTCCCGCCAACGAATTCGTCACACTACTATATCATGTTACTAAAATGGTCATAACGTTTAAATCAAACCTCGGATTGTTTTGAAATTAGTGGCGCTAGAAAGAACATTAAAATACCTTCAATTTGATAGGTTGTGGGTCACACAACTCTTTATATTCTAGGAGATATGGTTGTTTGAAGTTGACCCAAGTAAACTCTTACATAAAAACTTAATCGATAAGGAAACTTTCATTTCAATATTGTGCTATGAGTTTTTAGTTACCTTAATTGATATCCAAAATCATTTCCATACTAAAATATTTAAATTTACATATATGACTTATTTAAAAATAACCCAATAAGACCTTATATGCAAATAGAGAATAGTCTAAGCTTTATCTTAGAATTTTTGGAGTGTTATAGAGAACCTTCCATTTTTTATTAATTTTATCATGATTTTCTTAAATTATGGTTAAAATTTATTTTATTTGGCAAGTGAGAAAATATATCTACAAAAAAATATGTCTATTCCATTAGTTTAATTTATGTGGCACCGCATTTATGAAATTAAACTGTTGAATATTTGTAAATATTAGCATAGTACAATTCTTAAAACAAAAAATATATTATTGTAAATAAAGTAAAAGTAATAAAAAATAAACTATTTTTAATTACAAAAACATGTCACCTTTTAGAGAACTATGAAGAATGGAGTATTAAGAAACAATTACAAATTTACATTAATTAATCTTTTTTAAAAAATATAAACGGATGGTCGGTTTTTAGTCAAGACAAACTAGAAGGCTCTCAAGTTTTTTCTGGGAGGCAAAGCTTTATATTGAATCATAAATAAAATGAATACCAAACTAATATGATTTGAATTTTTGGTACATTACAAAAAGAAAAAACGAAAACATAGTGATTGATATTTTTTCTAGGTTACCATTGGTGTAGCTAGTAGTACCTCTTACTCTTTCTATTGTGAAAAAATGACCTTCTGAAAATGACTAAGTAGTATTGAACTTCACATCCAGAACTATGTCTAATAACACAACACTTGGATAAAGAAACTAATGAATATCCATGGTATACATTCTTACATTGTAAACTAAGGAAACAAGGGAAGTTAGTCATTTGAGTTGTCACGCCCCGAGCCTACACGCTGGACATGAATGACATTCGAGAACCATTTCTGATCTTGAAGCAAACACTTCACCTCTCTATGACTTATATGACATTGAACAATTCGTGGAAGCTTCAATAGGTGAAAAATTAGGCATTTAAGAGAAGTCTTAACAATATTGTCTTGAAAAATAGTTATCATAAATCATGAGTGTTAGGACCGAAATAAGCAATGTAAACACGGAAGCTAGCATAGAAAACCTTAAAAGACCACGAGTAAGAAGACAATGAGAAATATACAAAAAGACACAAAGATTTAACGTGGTTTGGTCAATCGGCCTACGTCTACAGAGGAGATGAGCAATCCACTATAAATATGAGAGTACAAAATACAGAGGGAAACAACCTCTACCAATTCATTCGGAATACATGGGAGGTTCACACAAGTGATAACGTATCAAGCTTGTGACCCACAAATTCTCCCCCTAACCAAAACTCTCAAAGCCCTTAAGACTACATTGTGAATGCTGATTAAGTTAGAAGGAACATTCCTCTATTTATAGAGTCCTAAACCTTTTCCTACCAGAAAAAGGATTAGTCAATCCAAAACCTTTTCCTAAAAGGAAAACCTATTTATGGTAAGAAATTTAGGGCAAATAAAACCTAACAAATCTCCCCTTGGCCTGAATTTCTGACAAAATAAATTTGTCCACCTTCTTTACTTAATCTCCAACAACTTTCTTCTCCTTTCCATAATCTCCTTTGCAAAATTTATGTCTCAACACAGAGAACCTCTTTGAAACAATTTCTCCAACAAAATCGTCATACTGTCAAAAAGGTTACGGCTAGAACTACACCCGCCAAGATGTACACCTCTTTCTAACCTGGTTCAATCATCGATTATCGAACCATTGAACCTCACTCCATCATTGAATCTGGCTCTGATACCACTTGTTAGGAACGAAATAAGCAGGTGTAAATGCGGAAGCTAGCATAGCAAACCTCAAAAGACCACGAGTAAGAAGACAACGAGAAATATACCAAAAGACACAAAGATTTAACGTGGTTCGGTCAATCGACCTACGTCCACAAAGGAGATGAGCAATCCACTATAAATATGAGAGTACAAAATACAGAGGGAAACAACCTCTACCAAGTCATTCTGAATACATGGGAGGTTCACACTAGTGATAACGTATCAAGCTTGTGACCCACAAATTCTCCCCCAAACCAAAACTCTCAAAGCCCTTAAGACTACGTTATGAATGCTGATTAAGTTAGAAGGAACATTCCTCTATTTATAGAGTCCTAAACCTTTTCCTACCAGAAAAAGGATAAGTCAATCCAAAACCTTTTCCTAAAAGGAAAACCTATTTATAGTAAGAAATTTAGGGCAAATAAAACCTAACAAATCTCCCCTTGGCCTGAATTTCTGACAAAATAAATTTGTCCACCTTCTTTACTTAATCTTCAACAACTTTCTTCTCCTTTCCATAATCTCCTTTGCAAAATTTATGTCTCAACACAGAGAACCTCTCTGAAACAATTTCTTCAACAAAATCGTCATTACTGTCAAAAAGGTTACGGCTAGAACTACACCCGCCAAGATGTACACCTCTTTCTAACCTGGTTCAATCATCGATTATCGAACCATTGAAACTCACTCCATCATTGAATCTGACTCTGATACCACTTGTTAGGAACGAAATAAGCAGGTGTAAACGCGGAAGCTAGCATAGCAAACCTCAAAAGACCACGAGTAAGAAGACAACGAGAAATATACCAAAAGACACAAAGATTTAACGTGGTTCGTTCAATCGACCTACGTCCACAAAGGAGATGAGCAATCCACTATAAATATGAGAGTACAAAATACAGAGGGAAACAACATCTACGAATTCATTCTGAATACATGGGAGGTTCACACAAGTGATAACGTATCAAGCTTGTGATCCACAAATTCTTCCCCTAACCAAAACTCTCAAAGCCCTTAAGACTACATTGTGAATGCTGATTGAGTTAGAAGGAACATTCCTCTATTTATAGAGTCCTAAACCTTTTCCTACCAGAAAAAGGATTAGTCAATCCAAAACCTTTTCCTAAAAGGAAAACCTATTTATGGTAAGAAATTTAGGGCAAATAAAACCTAACAATGAGTTAAACAAAACATCTTGAGAAAATACTAGGAACATTTAGTTCGCCCCCAATTCTCATCTATTTAATAGCCCAATTCGGTGCTCGATACTTTTCCCAAAATATTTGATATAACTTTATGTTCAATTTACCCATTAAAAGGAATGAACTTCTTACTTGATTGAAATACTTTTCAAAACATGGAACGTATTTACATTCTTGAAAACATGCACTTATAAACCTATCTTTCAAGTTCAATGATCAACCATAGGTACATAAGTGTATGTATATAAAGAACATTTGAAACTCTTTAAGTGTTCAGGAAATAGAACCTTTGAACTTTCTTTTTTACTTTACTTTGATTTGAAAATGTGTTAAGAACTATGAATAGGATTTATAAAGGATCTCCAATGATTAATGAAGGCTTCGATAGTTGTTAATATAAATAGAGCGAAGACACGATTTAAAAAAGCATACGGGACAAAGAACAGAGGCAAAAGGGGCCTGACGCCCCTGACACATCAGTGGCGCCACTCCAGCCCTCATTTATCTCTAGGGCTTGTATGGGGCACCCTTCAATAGAAAGGCGCCAGCCCCCCCCCCCCGAATGCTATGGGGACGCGCCACCCCATCCCACCAGAAAGTCCAACGAAACTTTCTTGCTCAATTCAAGGCCTAATTCATCTAGAATCGAATGATTTCCTCCAAAAATTGTTTGGATCCATAAAACCAATAAAAATAATCTCAAACTTACTCAAATTTCACCAAGAACATCACTAATTTGCAAAACCCTCACCTCAAGAACTCAACAAGACTCCATCGACAACGAATGAAATGAAACCTCGAGAATTCCTCAAGAACCTTTACACAAATGATTTCATGGACAATTTAATCAAAAATACGTTCTTGGCGTGAGGATGAAAAAATCAATAACTATGACAAACCTAATGTACCTCGAAAGAAGTAAGTTCTTGGCGTTTTCCCTAAATCCTTGAAGCTCTCGAAACTTCCTCTTTTCTCCTCTTGAACTTCGCCCTAACTTTTCTGAACGTTTTTTTACTGAATTAAAAACCGATCTCAGTCATCTTAGACACCTTTTTTGGGTGATTAAACATTTAGGCCTAGTGGGGTAAGGAAAAGACCAAAATACCGCTCTTTAAAATGGATGAAAAGGCCCTATCTAGAGAGGCTGCACTCAAATAGGCATAACTCCTTCATTCAAACTCGAGTTTTAGCAAACTCGACGGTGTTGGAAAGAGGCCTCCAAGACTTTTGATTTAATACCTTATGGGCCACCTAAACCATTATGTTTTGAAAGTTTTGATCATTCGAATTTGACCCTAAAACTTAAAATTTCAAGAGTAACTTGTAGAAATCTCAATTTACTTCTTTTTCATTAATATTACAATACTTTCTAGCCTAGAGTTCTATAGCAACTAAGTTTGATTTCGTAGAAAAACTTATTAATTCTAAGGGAAAAATACTTGTATGGTTGGTAAAAAGCGTGCCAATTTTTTGTGTCTACCTCATCCTTAATTAGCTCATAATATGGCTCAATTTCTTCTCAGAAAATATTTACTAACTACATAGATTATCTGAAAACATTGCGACTGACAAAAATCCTGTGTTTACAAGCAAAGTTTGGAAAAAGTTATTTATAATGTTAGAAGTGAGTCTCAAATGTATTACGGAATTGTTCAATAATAGTGGATTGGGTGTTGGTGATGAAATTGCGCTATTTTGAGATCCTAGATTACCAGCGTTTATTATCATGTTATGTTGTAAGATTGGCGATCCAAATGTCAGAAATTAAAGTTTTATATTCAAACTAGTTTATCCACACACAAAAAAAGCACAAGAATTATTTATTATATGTGGTATAGTTGTTGCGTTAATTATTTTTAGTCATAGATGAACCATTCTTATAGTTTGTCCAAATGAAACAAAGGTTTGGGCTAGTGTCATGTTGTATTTTGGTCATAAATATTTTAGCCTTTCATCCTCATATTACTAAAATACCAAATGACACTATCCCTAGCCTTTGTTTTGTTTGGCCAAGTTATAGGAATGGTTCATCTAGGACCAAAACTAATTAACGCAACAACTATACCACATATAATAAAAACTCTTAAGCTTTCTGTCACTTAAACTTTTGTCATACACAAAAGGTGGAGAAGGATTTAGGGTTGAAAGGAGAATAAACATTTTATTTGGGGGCAAACTATATTAATTAATAACTAATTGTGAAGATAGAAGAGGGACATTGAAATATTCTAATATTCTAAGCTTTCTCTGAATTTTCTCAAAGTTACAACAAAGGAGTCTTAACCACCTTAAGGTCTACTTAACATTGAACTCTCACTACCTCTCCTTACAAAAACCAAAGCAAAAAACTAAGGTTGAATAAAATAATGGTTTCCTAAACTATCTCGTGTTTGAGCAAAAACAAAATGAATATCATGCTTTTTTGGCTATTATTAATTGAACATGTGTGTTACATGTATATTCAAGGATAACTAATAGTTTGTTAAAATAATTAGCAACCAAGTAGTTTTGTCACACGCAATTAGTACATCAATCACAATTAGCAACCAAGTCGTGCATAAGCATCAAATTGATCAAATCAAAATAATCAATCTTTCACCGGAATCATTTTCCATATATTTTATCAACACTCCTCGGAAAGATCTAGGCGTAATAGAATCTTCCGGAGAAAACCTCGCCATCATAAACGTTGGCAGGTCTCAAAACGGTATTTAACAATTAATGCACACAGGAAGATCACACTACAATCCAAGTCCACATTCATGCTTTCATGCATTTCATCAGTAAATCAACAATGGTATTGCAGAGACTGACGACATAAGAGACATTAAACGCCTGAGTCATCTCCTTGCTAAAGTTACCTGTACTCCATGCCATCCACTCACATATGTTCTCTATAAAACCTCCTCAATAATGGGCATCATATGAAGACTCCTAGTCAGTTACTTGCGCTCCTCAATAATGGTCTTGGCTATCTTCTGGTGATCATTCACTACCTTCCCGTCATTATATATATAAGGTATTGACATGCAACGAACCACCTATTCGGATATGTGCTGCTAGGAACCGAATCAAATATGAAGAGGTCATGGTATCCCCTGTTCTATCGACATCAGAAAAGGTAGTGAAATTTCCGCTAAAAGTGGAGCATGACTGCGACTCGGAGCTGTTCTACGACTCTATTGTATATGTGTCCCCCTCCTTAGGTTGAGGGAAGTAACCTCGACCCCTTCTCTAAAAGTATGTATCTGTCGAGCTCAATTCTTCATAGTTCGGGGGCAGCGGAGAGTCTCTGGTGTTCTTAGGGACATACTCTTCCTCGTTCAAGTTCACAACCAGGTAATGAGATGGGGAAAAATACTATGAATTTCCCTCATTATGTACACTTGATCTTGTTTCGAGGCCATAGTGTGGAAGCTTAGTTAGTACCTAAAGAACACAAGATGACACAAGAAAAAAATTAGAACACCTTTTAGACTTGGACAAAAAATTTAAAAAATTGGACAGTAGCTGATTTTGGGACCTACTTTGGGTACCTGCGGACCGTCGATGGATTAGCGGACCGTTGGTCTCCTCTGTAGATCCTGAAATCAATTTAGGGGTCTCTAAAGTTGGAACCACGGATGTGCAGAACGATCCTTCGATGAAATGATGGGCCGTAGTCCATACCGTGGTTCACAACTTAGCAAAACATTTGTGTAGGGATAGTTGCGGACCATGACCTATAGTTCATAGGTGGACCCACGGTCCGTTGGTGGTGATCGTTGATCAGAGTTGTGCCAAGCATGAGGTTCAACTTATAACACATCAATTTCAACAATCAAACAAAAAATCTAAGTCTAAACATGCATTTCAACATATTTTTCAGTAGTTCATCATTAGTAGGGTGTTGATTACACATAATTAAACTTTCAACACCACCAAACAATAAAATCCTAAGTCAAAACTTCTAAATACACCTAACGAACTATTTATTTAATTTAAATTAACTACTCACTCAAACAACATCATTCCAAGGGTGTTATCTATACCATATTTTAACATTTACCTAGTGGTTAACAACCCAAGGTCAAGTTCAACTTTGTTATTTCATTATTAAAACAATGAACAATGAGTTCAAAGTTGTGGTGAAATCATTTACCTTGCACGTAAGAAAAGTTGGTGAATGTGTGATTTATGAAAATTGATTCTTATACTAACATTGACATTGAACCCATACCTTGAAATGCTAGATGAAAGAGAGGACAGAAAATGGAGAATTCGGTTTATTTGGGCAAGAAGTGGAGATTAGGAAGTGATTGGAAATTGAAGGAGAGTTTTTTTTATAGATGTGATGGGAAAGTTTGGGGGGTGGGGTGAATTGGGGTGATTGATAGATTTTTAATGGTTGGGTATAAAGAGGGAAATGGTAAATGAATTCAAATGACAGGATTTTAATTAAATAGGGGTTCGGGTTGGGTCATTAGAAACCCTAACTTGGACCCATGAGACCCCCATCAATAGTTTGTGGGTTGACCTGCGGTCCATTGATGGGGGTCGTGGTTCACTCCAACACTTATAAAAACATTGAACACATACATGGGATCTATTGATGCCATCCACAGTCCGTGGTTGGACTGACAGACCATCGATGGAATTCATCGATTATTGCATCAACTTATTTTTTTTGTAGATTTTCCTTTCTCATCCCTACAGACGTAGCAAACCTCGGGACTTTTTCTAAATATTTTCTGGACACTTTTTAGACATGAAACCTATTAAATATATATCTAGCCAACACTAAAACGAATAAACACCTATCTAACAAGCTAAAACTTAAGAACTTCCTGCATTTGAAAGAAATTTTTATAATTGGATAGGTTGTACATCTTGGGTTGCCTCTCAAGTTGCATTTCATTTAACGTCACGCCACAATGCAGACACCTTAGCAACTCAAATTTCACTAAGATTCCATTCCTTTACCACTTCACTTATACTCTCAGATTTTCACAAGTAGATTTTTATCCCTTATGTGTTCACCTTGAACCTTGTTCCTTCCTTGCTCTCGATCTCAATCACTCCATGTGGAAACAATTGAATTACTTTGAATGGAATTTTTCGAAAGCCCTCTCGTGTATCACTGTGATCAACAACTTTGTGAAGTCGATGTCAAAATCGACCACTAAGGCTGTTACAAATACCGCTCTATCTTATGTAAGATTATTATTTACACTCGGTGGTGATAGATAGTGACGGACTAACAGACAAAAAAACTTGGATGTGAAGGTGAGGTTGGCCTTTTTGATCAGCGCTTTATGGTCTATATCACAATCTGGTCCCTCACTATCGATGGATAAGTGCTGAGCAAGCCACCTCTTACCTTCCTCTCTCTTCTCCACGATCCTATGAAACTGACCACTTTTGACCATATCCCACCTATAATAAAACTCCAGACGTTAAGAGGACCCAATAATATCGGCGGAGGCGCCATACATGAACCGACGGATGGTGGCCAGAGAAATATACCTCGGCAGGCCCGAACTAGCACTGTGGTGAGCGGGTCTTATTTGGCAGGTCTCGGTCGCCTGTCCAAAGATACTCTGAGAATCTCAACATCAGAGGCTTAGAATTCTCGAACCATCTCCTCACTGTATGCCCCCAAACTCCTAGCCATCCACTCAAGCCTGTGGCAGGTGAACAATCTCTGTATATTAGAAACTGTGTGCGAACTCTCCGTAAGAACCCTACGCTCAATCATCACAAACCGGGTCATCACTCCCTTCTCATTTAGCAACTTGGTGTCCTTGTATATCTGATATTGACCATCTACGCAACACCAATTTGGCTCCTTAAGAACCGGTGCAAGGACATCTGCCTGGGATGTCGGGGAAGACTCTGAAGTGTTAGCCTCATCAGACGAGGCTTGGCGGGAAGGTTCCCCCGACTGAGTATCTCCTTGTGATCTAGAACTGGAGGCAGTGGCCTCTTCCGACCCCAAAGTTAGGACCGATGATACACTTATATTAAACTTCCCTAATGAAGTACACACGATTGTATCAAGTAAAGAACCCAACTATTAGGTTAGGGTTGATCCCACAAGGAAAATGATTTAGACTTAACTTTAATGTACGATTACCTCTATTTAGTCAATTTCTTTCCCAAAACTAATAATTAAAGGGGGCGGGGTTGTATAAAAAAAGCGTTGCAATGTTGTAAAATTAATCAAGTAACAAAGGTAAACTATTCGTGTTTATCAAGTCGTAAGAGAGACAAGGGCGTAAGTGTTTCCCATAGGTTCATAATGCCATAATCCTAGCTATAAAAACTCTTTCCTAGTGTTCCACATGCAAAGTGATAAGATATGTATCTCTAAATCCTTGGCCCTCTCTCTAGAGAATTTCACCCCGTACCTTGGTCCGATTACGTGTATCTAATTTACAACCCTTATCTTTACTTCATATTAAGCATCATATTCGATGTTTGTCTTAGTTATTACTTTGCACCACTCGAAACTAGCCTATTAGATAATATCCACTAAATCTATGTCGATAATTCTTTTTCTATTAACTACCCCCTTTGTCCGACAAATAGCAATAGGACAAGTTTTAACGCGTGCACTCGTTAAAAAGACTTCTAGATGAAAGAATTATCGATGCATGCATATAACCAAGTTGATAATTGTTAATTAGCTAGGATTATTTTGGTAACCACCCTTGGTTTCCACAACCCTAGTTGTGGATTTAGTTAACCATGCTCTAGAAGAACACAATTCATATTTGTTGAATAATAAATCATGAACTTACTTTGACAAGTTTGAAGAAAATCCATAAATTCAACTTGAAATCACAGAATTACCTTGAAAACAAAATCCAGAAATTTGGATTAATTGCCCAAGTTGCAAAGTCAAATCTTCTAAGACAAAATTATGAAAAATAATAAAAAATCCAACCCCAAAAATGAGGTTTTACACCCTATTTATAACGACATTGTCCTAAAATAAAAGGAAAACAATTAATTAATGTTTGTCCAGAAAATGCGGCTTCAATCGACGACCCCATAGACGATCCATCGATGGAATATTTGACCGTCGACTGCCTCTGTTAGTCCAGACTTAGCTTTTTCTTCAGCCTTCACTTTTGCATCTCCTTTGATCTCATCGATGGACAAACAACATAGTCCGTCGATTCACTTACGGGCCTTCGATGCTTCTCGTCGTTCCATACTTTGATTTTCTTCAACACAGGGTACTGGCACATCTCTCTAATCTAATCGATGTTTTGCTAGGACTGTCCGTCGATGAGTCGACGGACCATCGATCCATCCATAGCCCCACACTTAGTCAGAATTCCCCGAGTTTCTGCCAAATTCCTGATCCTTCAATCGATGATAAACACCTATGGTCCATCGATGGGATGATGGGACGTCGATGGGTTCGTGAGTCATCACTTCCGCACTTATTTCTGCACATCCTTCTGCATTTCTATTTTGGACAACTTTCCTGAAAAACACAGATAAAAACACATTAAAATTACTACAAAGAGTATACACACACTAAACTTAAGGAAAAAGCATTAAAAGTACCATGAAAGAACGGTACATCAGCTGAATTTGATCTTGATGCATATTCGGAGCCAGATGCTCCTTTGGAACCTGAGGCAAACCTAGATGGTATGCCGGTCAGTGTGCGCTCCTCATCAGACTGGGAGAAAGTGACTATGCCGGGAACCACCTTATGGGGGGGGATGCCTGCGAGGCTCGTGTAGCTGGTGTAATAGGCATGGAACCCGGTGGCACATACTCGGGATCTTGCTCATCATCGGAAGTGCCACTCATCTGTTGGGATGGTGCCACAGACTTGGACCTGCCCAGGGAATAAAAAATATCCTTCTTAGGTTCCATTAGTACCTGTAAACCAGTTGTTATTCTCATAGAAACCTTATTACACACTTTAAACAAACAAAACAAAGAAATGAAATAAAAATTAAACATAGTGCAGTTCTGCAATTTCAGGTTGACGGACACTATTGATGGTCGATCGATGAAACAATGGTTCACTGATAGGGTCTGCCGACTAAAACTTAGTATTATTTTAAATTGATCAAAAGATCAGACCTCTTAGATCAAAACGACGGACGTGCAGAACGTCACGTCGATCAATCGACGGACAGTAGTCCACTTTCATCGTCTCAGAATAAATCTTAGATGGGGTGTCCAATGAGCGGACCCCATCGATAGCTCTTCAATCCATAGATGAGGTCTTGTACTGCCTGAGAAAGATTTCAGGCCATGTTTCAAACTCCACATTTTGACACCTTCAGACCCACAAAAGTTTACACAACGCAGATTAACAATCAAAAGACAATTTCTTCATTTCTAGAGTTTTTATCTCACAAGATTGATTATATAATCATTCAATGTTACAAAACCCTAAGTCGCAAAGTCTATTCTTATTATCATAAATACATTTAACTAGATTCCATAACAACACAATCACTTTCTATTATTCCAAGGGACATTTTACACAAGTTTCAAAAAGCAAAATAAACCAATTTCGTGCCTCCGTCAACACCTACCACTACTAAAAAACAGTGAAAACTGACCTAAAAATAGTGACCTCCAAAGGATGGTATTCATGAAATATCGATCAAAAACCAATTTCCCAGCTTAGCCCGAAAAAGGCTTGGTCCCTATTGAATTCTACTTCTGAAGGATCGTATTTTCTCATCTCTCGAGGTCAGTTTCAATTTAAGTTGGTAAAATTCATTATGTTATTTTCCAACTTCTGGAGGTCATTTTAATATATTTATTTATTTTTTATATTTATTATTTTCATCTTACGAAGGTCAGAATATTTAATTCTCAAATTTTAGAATACCAACCTCCGGAGGTCGCTATTTTTATTTCTTATTTTTGAGATTGCGACCTCCGGAAGTTGGTATTTTTTTTCTCATTTTTTAGATTCCGACCTCTGGAGGTAGGTATTTTCATTTATTTTTTAGATCCTAACCTATGGAGGTCAGTATTTCTATTTCTTATTTTTTAGATTCCGATCTATGGAGGTTGGTATTTCTATTTCTTATTTTTTAGATTCCAACCTCCGGAGGTCAGTATTTTTATTTGTTATATTTTAGATTCCGACCTCCGGAGGTCGATATTTGTATTTCTTATTTTTAGATTCCAACCTCTGGAGGTCGGTATTTTTATTTCTTTTATTGTTGAGATTCCGACCTCCGGAGGTGGGTATTTTATTTCTTATTTTTTACATTCCGACCTACAATGGTTCGTATTTTTATTTTTTATTTTGATATTCCGACCTCTGGAGGTTGTTATTCTTATTTTTTAAGATTTCGAGGTCCGAAGGTCGATATTTTTATTTCATATTTCTGAGATTCTGACCTCTGGAGGTCGGTATCTATGCTATAAAACTGGCAGCATTAAGCTACAATTTTAGTATCCCACCTGAATATTTATATCAAAACAACCCAAAGACTTCCAAATAAGCTATTTAAAACTAATCTTCATCCAACTCAAAGAATTCCAAATGAGCTACTTTAAAATAAACTCATCCTTAAAAAACAACACAATATTTTCAACATATACATTAACTATTTCAGAATAAACTTTATCCAACTTCAAGATAAACTAAAATACGATCACACAATTCTAAAAAATATAGATGTCTAAAATGTCAAACCAATACAACTACTCCTTATCACCCTTATCATTCTCATCACCCTCCTGATTAGGTCCATCATCAATGCTTGCCATACATAGAGGAAGAATATTTCCTTATTCAAAAATATAAGTTAGTAGGGCCTGAAGCGTTGCATACCTCTTGTTCCCTGCTTTCTTTGATGCCACAATCTCCACCTCTTTCTTCCTCTCTCTGTCGGATACAACATCAATCTCGACAATGAGAAAAATTATCTTACTCTCCATTGTAGATATTGTCTCTTTATCCCCACCATCAAAGCTATAGGATGATGAACCACAATACCAAGCCTTCTTCTTTTGATATGTCCTTTCTGGATAGCCGTGGATTGAACCTCTAATCAGTTCACCTGCACTTTATTTCCAAAGATTCTCACTCTTCTTGTGTAAATGATCTCTCCTGGCTATCAAAAAATAGAGTATTACGATATTCCTTAGACATTCATATAAACCTATCATGTAGTTTAAACAAAGAACTCTACAAATAGGAATATAATATATACATGAAACAGAATTTTTTTAAACTTGAATAGAGTTCTTACATATGTATCTTGAGCACGTGGCTCAATCCATTTTTTTCTTCTCTGGGGTTCGTACTCTTGTTGACATGAGTAATCTTGAACATCTCTTCTACAGCTATCGGCCTGCCCAACTCTTTTTCCTACAAATAACACATGTATAATTTAATCTATAAAAATACTTCTCAAAAAAGAAAAACAAATATTTTACGAAATTCTATAAAGTACAAATAAGAAAGTATTTTACATAAGTTTCAACAAGCAAAATAAACTAATTTTGTCCCTCACTCAAGAGCCATGCACTTTCTAATTTTTGTTTTAAAAAGTCTATGAACAAAAATTCATAAAACCAAAGGGAATAAAAATACCTTATGATTGTAGTGGAGTGATTGTGATAGTGATCCTTGCAAAAACCTACGTGCCCGACTTGAATACTGATCGAAAAAGCAATAAGGATAAAGGGGAATTTTGGGAAGAAAGGGTTTTGTGAATTTGGGGGGATTTGGGAATTTAGAAGAATCTGATGGTTATGAAGGGTGAGGGTGCTGTTGTTTTATGAGAAAGGAAGGAAATAAGGGAAAAGAAACGGTTGTGGAAATAATTTGAAAATATTTTGGAGGCTAACAAAAGTTTTTGACTTTTAATATTACCGACCGGGTCGGGTCGGGCTACTGGTACTTTGATCGATGAAACCTCGTGGATGGTTCGTCGACTGGGACCGTCGATTGCATAAAGACTTAGAAAATTTTCAAAACATACCTGGGATCTACGGACACTATCAACGGTCCATTGATTGAATTCTGGATGGTGTTGCTAGGAAGTGTGCCATGCTTATGTGGGTTCAGAGTAGTAGACAAGTGATTAAACTGCTATTCCAATTGCATTATCGACACTGAATTATCATCCACCTTCTCACCAATCCCAGAAAAATCATTACACATCTCTTTCACATTTTTGTTAGTTTTCTCAAACCTCTTCACCATCTTTTGCATGATATCCTCAATACAAGTCATACTATTACTACCTTATATATTACAAGATTCTATATTTCTAGGTGGAACATAAGGCCTAACTCTCTCATTCTTGTTGCCATAGTTGTTAGGGCTGTAGCTGTTATGATGATTGTAGTTCCCATCTCGGACATAGTTCTCGTCACAGTTGTAGTTTCCATAGTATTGACCTTGGTTTCCTTGACCTTGGCACCAATTATTTTAGTTGTCACCTCGGGCGTTGGTTTATAAACCCCCCGTCTGATCATTACCAAAATTTACATCCTCCTAAAGTAATACTCGTCAATTGGCTGCGATGGAGTTCTAGTCAAATAGTTTACCACATTCACCTTTTATACACTCCCATACATATGCTTAGCACTAAGCAAAATTCTATACTCATTTGATCCATATGTTCAAGAATGTCATCATCGGATTGACTTGGTGGAGTTTGGAAAACGAATATGCTCCTACCAACATTTGCCTTTCTAGTTCTCCATTCTTTATTGTTTTGGGAAATCATATCAAGTTTTTTGGTGATCTCCTCAAAAGTGCATTCTCCATATTATCATCCAGCCATAGTATCCAACACTACATTCCATTGTCATCCTGTCTTCTATAGAAGTAATCCTTTATTGACTAATCATCTATGCAGTGATTCAGGACACTCTTCATGAACCTAGTGAACCTATCTATGAACCGCTTATGGACTCTCCACGTAGTGTTTTGAAATTATTCAGTTTATTCTTTTGATTTAATTTCTTGGACATCAGAAAGTACCTTGCTAGAACACCTTATACAATTGGTCCCACGTATAAATAGAATTATAAAGTAGTTTAGAGAACTACACAGTAACACATCGTTCAACAAAAATGGAAGTTCTCTCAAATTTATAACATCCATATCCAACTATAGTCGTCCGACACAAATCCTACAAATACTTGACTATTTATCCATGTCAGTGTAGGGGTCTTTCGAAGACAACTAACAAAAAAAACTTTTACCATAACCATTTGTATAAGGTTTTCGTTCACCACAAATGTATGTACTGGAGGTACAGGAGGGAGAAAGATAGGTATATATGATCCATCCACATAATAGGCAGCCCTGTATTTATCATGAAACCTCACTGTTGGTGGATTTTTCATTGTTTCTGCATTTTCCATAAGATTACCACCATCAGCCTAAGCGATAACGTTAACAACCTAGGAGGCTGCAATTTAACACCATATCTATAACACCTTGAAAACCAGACCTAGAAAAAACTTTCAGAAATTACCTAAAAGCAGTAGATCACGTCAGGGTTCACAAATCGTAAAATAGGGTTCACGGTCTATTGTTCTGTCCATGCTGGGTAGTTAGTATCCCCCAGTACCAGATATCAGACTACGAGAACCTTCACGGGCCATAGTCTTGATAACAGACCATGAGGAATTTGTGGAGTTGAGGCAATAGCCTCCCTAGAAAGCCCCTTATACCCCCACGCTAAGTGAAGACCACGAGGACCTTCACGGTCTGTGATCCTTCACATGGGCCGTGGGATGTTCCACTATAAGTTAGGATGTACCCCCCATTGCTAGTCCATATACCCCCACACCTAAGTGAGGAAAACAAAGGCCTTCACAATTTGTAGTCCTACACATGGATCATAGGTAGGTTTGTGAGCAAGGGCCACCGGACTACAGGACCAAGTGAGGACCATGTAAAGTTTATAGTTTATGGTCCTTCACACGGTCCATGGTAGGCACCGTGGACCAGACCCCCAAAACATAAAAAACTTTGGACCAAACACCACAACCCACTTCACGGTACGTGGTCTCTTTCATGGTTTGTGAAAGTGGTTGTGGTTAGCCCCATCAATAATTTAAGTCATGGGTCTTTTATTCTTTTCCTATTTCCTTGAAACCCTAAACTCTATTGTTTAAACCCTAAACAACGTGGTTTTTGGTTAGTTTTAGCCTTGAAACAAAAGTAGAACTTACCTAGTCAAATCGTTCATCAAAACATAGAAAATTAGAACCTAGAGAAAAGAAAAAAGCGATAAAACCCCAGTTCAAGAATTCAACAAGATTCCATCAATTCCAACCCAAAGATAAAATGATTTCATAGTGGAATTCTTCACCAGGTGTGTGGTGTTTCACTAGTGGGTTCCTTTCTCCCAATAGGTCCCTAGATTTCAATATTGTTCTTGATTCCCTATTATCAACTAAACCTAGGGTTTTTAGAACCTCAACATATTATCATGTTATTGTTTTATGAAATTCAGAACCCTAACTATGTATTTCTTTAGTTCTCGAATTACACATGCTAGGTTATATATCTCACTATTTCATATATACATGCCTCAATCTTGAATGTGTCACTCAGTATATTAATGTGCATTCCCAGTTCGCATGTCATTTTTGAGCGATCTAGTATATTACAAAAAATCATTCATAATGAGTAAATCATTTAATCTATTGGGAGTAGCATAATATCGAGCTGGACTAGGGTGAGTCACCCATATATATTCCTAAAATTACAGTCCACGTAGGTTGTAGGTCCCCTCTATCGGCATCATTTTAGTGGTTGCGCCAGCAAGCTTTTACACCTTTGGCCGGGTGTATTGGATTTTCTCTATGGGGCGTTACACTGCATTCCATATTTAGCTTATGTACTATTATTATCAGGTATTAGTAGCTCCCAAATTTCAGTCAGACTCCATTGTAATGACCACATTTCACTAATGTTATTATTTAATCTCAACATGTTATCATTTGTTCACCACATTTAATTAGCTCAACATTCAATATCTATATCATGTTCATATTATACTTTTGTTTTATTGTTTGTTCAGTTATATGTTTATTTGAGCTTTACTCTATCATACATGCTCTGTACCTTCCAAGTACTAACACATATTGTGTGTTACATCTTCTCATGATGTAGGTTTAGGTTCTCAACATCTAGATCATGCCTAAATCAATTTGCGATCTCCAGTTTAACAACATCAGTGGTGAGTCCTCATCCTTCGAGGACAATGTTCACGTTGTATTACAATTTCTTGTAGACTTTTAGTTTTAGTTTTGGTAGACTTAGCTAGGGCATGTCCCAACACTTCTAGTCAATTAGAGGCTATTTTTATACATAATTAGATTTATCTTAGTATTTAGATTTTAATATTTCTTTGTATTGAACATGCAAATTTGATATATTTAGCTTAGTGTATAGGTATTCCCCATCCATTTAAGATTTACTTTATAATTAGCTTGTGCATAAGTTATTATTACTCTTAGCATGTTCATGTCATGCTAGCAGGGTTAGATTGGGTCACTTGTAATCCTAGGTCATGTGTCCGCATCAATGGGTTAGCCTCGGGGTATGACAAACTTAGTATTAGAGTGCTAGGCTTGAGTGTCCTACGATGTGTGAAAAGCTGCACTAGGTAGAATTTTTTCATGAGTGTGTAGTGCGTACCATATCTAATTAGGGGGGGGGGTTGAAAAGTGTTTTACGAGAAATATTATTTTACTTGTTACTCTTATCATGCTTAAGGTTTGATCTAATTTCGTTCTAACTCGATGTTCTATGTTTTAAATCATGCTTCCTCATATAGATAATGCCACAAATGCGAATGTAAAGAATGCAAACATAACTCCTCCACCCTAAACCAAGAATATTTAAATGAAGAGTTCTGTAGCGCTTTTCAGATGTTGGCTCTGAGTGTGGCCGACCAAAACAATCAATGGGTTCCAATTCTTGCAAATGATAATGTTGGTTCAGCTGTAGCTAGTATTATAGATTTTATTGGGATGAATACGTCATAGTTCTTAGGATCGTAGATTTGTGAGAATACCCAAAACTTTATTAATGAGGTCAAGAAGATATTTGAACTGTTGTAGGTAACTGAGAATGATCAAGTTGAGATATCACCTTACCAACATAAGAATGTGGCTCAAATCTTCTATACTTAGTGGTGAAAACAAAATGTAAGAATGCAATGTTGTTGGAAAATATGAACATTTCTAGGCTCATGACTTATGCACAACAGGTTAAGGGTGATAAGCTTATGGAACATGCTAAAGAGAACAAGAAGGGTAGAACTAGTATGAGTATTCTCCACAAAAATTGGATATTGGAAATCGCTCGCAGGTCAATAGAAATTTTCAGCTCATGCACCTTCATTAGCTAGTGTTCCATCCTCCATGTTTAGAAAATATCAGAAAGGTAGGGCATCAGGCTCAAAGTCTCAGGGAAGTGTTTGAGGTACCAAACCCTACCCAACTTGCCCTAAGTGTGGTAAGATATATCCGAGCGAGTGCCTTGTTGAAAAGGAAAGATGCTTTGGATATGATTAGTCTGGTCACAAATTGAAGGTTTGTCTAAATAAGTATAACATTTATGAATTTAGGAACAAAACATCATAAGAAACATCACTTAACACTTAGATAAGATTCCATAATTTTAAACCAAAAGAAAACATTTACAGTAATTTCTAAAACATTACAATAACTAGACGCCCATTTATACTGAACATATTTAAGCCATTATAGTGAAGCATTTTAAAGCATTTACAATGAATTCAACTTGAGCAATTAAATGAACTATCCTATTCTAAATGAGTGAACTTCCAAGGCCAAGAAAAAGAGAAAGTGAACTCATTTTCTGTAAGAGTATCCCTACCTCGGGATTATCCTTATACTTACTAAGGTAAGACATTAAGAAAGTATGCATATTCCTCCTTCAATACACACCAAAGCAATCCTCTAGACTACCCTTTTCGGCATACTCAACTCGAAAGAAACAAGCCCCTCAATCAATGGCAAGACATTAAGAGACACCAAAGTCTTCCATTTTGGAATGCCTACTTAGTGCAATGATTAGATAGCGTCCATACCACCACCTACCCAAAGTAGTAAATTATTTTAGAAGGTTTGGCACAAATTCATTCCTTTTGGAAGGTCCTACCTAGTGAAATGAGTAGATAGCGTCCCATACCACCACCTACCCTAAGTAGTACGACTTTTTTAGAAGACTTACTTCAATCAATGTTTTTGTGGGAATTATCTTGACCGACATAGACCATGAGATCTAGACATGGAATGCTGATATTAACCCTTCTCGGATGAGGGATCCTCAATCGCCTAGAATGAGGTCATTTTCTTAGCATTTACATGGCTTTCGCAATAAGTGTGCGGGTGCATAGTTAAGGTATAAGGAGACTAAGTAACTCATTCTCTACTAACGAGGAGTACTCATCTCAAGAGGTGCATCGGAATATAAGATATCTACTCAGTAAGTGTAATCCACCTCTCTTTCATATCCTCTCGGTGCAAGGCGTAACTTCCCACGGATTCTCAATATTATGGACTATAGGTTAAGGATAACTAGTGAACACCACATCTCAAATAAAAAAGGGCATTCATCCTCCAAACTATCTTAGAAAGCTCATGGGATGTAGTGGGGTTGCTACTAAACACTTCATCTCAACACACGAAGAGTGTTCACTCCAAAACTCCCCTTTAGGACTTAACTTTACTTCAATCATTCATTCAAGTGTGAGTGTGTGGGTACATGTGAGCACACCTTGCACATAAGCTTCACTTAATTTACATTTAACTTCTATACATTCTTAGAACTTCATTCATCACATACTTTGCATGCTTCATATAATCATATAAGTTCTATAGACATACTCCTCAACATACTTCTCATAACAAGCTTCTTAAAACAAATAACAAGAATAACTTCATTCAAGCATACACTCAAGTCTACTTCACATAATCGCTTCAGAAGACATATTTAACAAGAATAACCTTATCATCATCTTACTTAAAATAACAAGCCTTCATGGCCTCATTCACAATAAATAAGTAACTTCACATTCATACAATTCAAGTAAACACCGCCACCAAGAAGGTGGACCATACACACTCAATAGCATTTTCGAAATTGAGACTAAAAAACATAACCAACTTACCCTTTAGTCAAAGCTTTCATCACCTATAATTGTTTTCTCCAATAATTCATCTTAAATTAGACCTTTGGGAAGTGTGTAAACAACAAAAACAACCATAAGAAACCAAATCTCAAAGACTACCAATTCATGCTCATATAACCCATTTCTTGAGTCAAAATTTGATGAAAAGCTTTAACATGATTTCATTGAAGTTTTAACTTTAAAATAATCAAATAACATTAGAAACATCATTATTAAGTCATTAAAAATGTTTTCATGCAAGACCCATATTTAGATTTGAAGAGAGAAGAAGCTAAGGTTGAAAACTCATTCTGAAAATTAATTAGAAGGGACTCTTTGAATGGAAGAGAGATTAAGGATGGATACCATACCTCACATTTAAGAAATAAAAATGATTTTTGATAAAGAAACAAGCACCAACAGCCGTCCTAACACTTCTTGACTTCTAGCTTCCATGGTGACTTGAGAGAGTCTTCTAAGAGAGTGGAGTTTTGGGTTTTAGGAAGAGTGGTCTAAAATGAGGTCTTAGAGTTTAGAACACTTAAATATACCTAATAAACCGTAAAACTAATGTCCTAGGGTCATAAGAGACTTGGGGTGAATTTAAAGAACACCCCAAGACTTCACAGGCAGCGTGCAACTTTTGGGACAACCAACATTGATGGGCCAACCAACATTCCGTTTATCAAGGGACGGGCCGTTGGTGAGGTTTCGTTGGTTGGGGCTTATATTCCCCAACTTGCAGGTTTTCATTCCCCAAACGACGGACCAGTTTGACGGGCCGTTTCGTAGTCGACTGGACGTCAATTGGCTCGTCAATGGCCACTGCTTTTTGGCAGTTTCGTCTAAGTCTTGGGCCCTTCATCTAGGGCCACTTGTGGGTCCTAGGTGAAGTCGTGCTCGGACGTTAAACCTGTAAACTAAGTTGTGTAGGTCTTAGTAACACCTCACATCAATTGCAAGAAAAAAAACACGTATAACTCACTCAAACACATCAAGACAGACAAGCTCTATCTAAGGCACACCTTCCAAACGTCATGGACATTCTTGGACGTTTGACCTCCAAACTTCACACACTGCCTAATAACACTTAATTAACTTATTTTAACTTCAAATTGACTCAAGAAACACTCACGAGGCGCCAGTTCACCTTAGATCGTTTTAGGGTGTTGCATTCTCCCCCACTTAGAATAACATTCGTCCTTGAATGACCGCTTAGTATCACATAAGACATGACAATAATGATCAAAACACTTAAAATTAAAGCATAAAATAACAAGGAGAATCAATTCACACTTTCATACACTTAGCAACATAGGAAACTCTTTGCAAAACTTCAAAAGTCAAAATTCATTCTTAACCTTCTTTTATGGAGGAACTACCTTATCCAACCTATAACATGCTCATATACAACACTTTTTCACACAATGAAACTTCAATTAAGGAAAATTTTGCTCAAAATTCAAAATTTTCACAGTGAACTCTGCTCACTGTAACAATGTCAAACATGTAATTTTTCAAAAACTCATTCTTTGAGTAATTCATCAAGAAGACATGATCATATGAAGTATAATACCATTTAGACTAATTTCATATCACATTAAGATCATAATTCATTACAAATTCTATTTCTTCAAAATTTGGACTCCTTTATAGTGACTTGGAAACATCACTGTATCACATGCTTAAATTTTAAATAATGCACCTTTCAAGCAACTTTAACAAGATGTCATGACACTATGAGGTACATGACCACACTAACATACTCCCATGAGACTAGGTAAGTTTCACTAAGTGCAATGTGAGAGTAGCATCCCATACTACCACTCCCACTTAGTGACTGTTGAGGATTTTCTTGGACTAAGTACATTACATGCCATTTTACTCAACATTCATTCTCCCCCACTTAAGGTAAATAGATCTTCAAGGCATCATACTTAAAAGCACCACTATGCCTCTCATAAGTTAGGGACTAACACCACACTTAACTCATGCACATCAAGACTAAACATCAACTTTACAAATTAAGCATAACACTTTTCTATTTGGATTCAAACCTAGATAAACTCTCCAAACATCATCTAATTCAACTATTAGGCATCAATTAACTCAATCTCATGGAACAAAACTTCCTCACTTGATATTCATACCACATTTCCATCATAGTGTAAGCGTACACCACAATCTCCACCAAATAACAAGAACACCTATTTAAACATTAACAACACAAAAGGGTTTACCTCTACTCCTACAAAATCTCCACATTCCTTTAACATTTTTTAAATTTACATTGTAAAGCATTTCTACCGTTATTGGACATAATCACAAGATAACTCATTTTCTCTCAAAGGCACTTTATTCAATCCTTATAACTCTTACCATGATTAGAACTACATAACCATAAAGTTTATCATCACTACACTCCCAATCTCATAAATCACACCTAGCCATAAATGGCATCACATCACAATTTTTCAAAACTTACCTTCATATCTACTCTTCTAGCAACAAAACCATCATATCATCAAAACTCACCTTTTATATCCCTCAAACTTAGAAACATCTCCCCTTTTAACCAATCACACCTAGAATACCACCGGACAAGGGAACATAAGAGAGAGACGCCTTATGGAGTTGAGTTCTATGGCACTATTCAAGAGTAATGAAGAAAGTGAAACTCTATCATTCTATAGCCTCTTGTCCATGGTTGTGTCGTGACTCACACTAATTACCAAGATACTATTACATGTGGGTTTTAAGACTTTTAGACCTTAAACTATTTCCAAAACCTTATGCTCTGACACAAATTCTGTCACGACCCAAAAGTACCCCCTAGAAGTTTGGGAGAACCCTCGTTTTGTGACCAGGCATACTTGACCCTTTGGGGTCTTGTACAAGTCCTTAACTATCGTTCATTACATAAGACCATGAAACGTAGTGCGGAATTAAAACTTTTCAAGAAAATTAATGTAAAATGGAATTCTTTAAAAATACTTAAGAAATCTTATAATCACAAGACAACTTAAGACACGACATAATATCTTAGGGACATGACCCTTTACGTTAAAAGAAATATATAATAAGTCTTTAATTTAAAATCTAAGAAAAGAACTATGACCTCAAATATATTAGGACACACTTTGTCTTGAGAGGAACTTTACCAAGCTTCACCTTCAAATCTTTAAAAGCTTCTAACCTATACTTATATAGTATAGAAAAGTATGGGGTTATTACAAAACAATGTACTAAGTATGGTGATATATCGTGGTTTCACTATATTTTTAATGCTTTTTCCTTAAGTTTAGTGTGTGTCCAAAAGTCTTTTTGTATTGATTTTTATGTAATTTTCTCTTTGCAGGAAATCTATCTAAAGATGAACGCGGAAGTTGTTGAGATGAAATGCAGAAAAGTTACCACCTACATGGCCTGTGACAGTTCGTCGTGCTTGTGAAGGCCTATAGGTGGCACCGTAGTGAAGCAGCTGAAGGAAGATGGTGAAGTCTGACCTAAGTGTGGGATTATGAAGTTCATGACGGGTCGTCATAGCCACAATGGTCTGTCCTGCTGATTCGTCGTGATGATTAGAGAGTAGTCCCAGTACCCAAATTCCAAGAAGTTTAAGTATTATGGAATGAAGACCCTCGACGGACCGTCGTGCTTGAAATGGTCCGTCATACATGTTGGTCGAGGGTAATGAAGAAAGCAGCAGAAGGATTTGTAAAGTATAGGATGAAGGAGGCCATAATGGCCCGTCGTGACCATGACGGCCCGTCACGAGGTCCATCGATCCAGTCACATTTTGACAGATTTTCAGCAATTAGAGTTCTTCTTTTATTAGGTTTTTATTTTTTATAAACAGTTCGAAAAACCTCATTTTGGGGGTTAGATTCTCTTATGTTAGACTCTCTTATAGTTAAGATTCTCTGATTTTAGACTCTTTGTTATTAGAATTGGTGATTATTATAATTTTGGAGAATCTTTTGTACTCGATTAATTTCAGTAATTGATACAATTTTTCTGGAATTGATTGTTGGTGCGTTTGTTGATTAATCAAGTGAACGTCTGGATTTTATTATTTCTCATTGAAGTAAGTGCATTAATTCTTATATAACATATATGAATATTGTGATTATGACTATGGGTAACTAAACTCCATAACTAGGGTTGTGGGAACCATGGGTGAATAATGAGGTAAAATCTAACAAACATAACAATTCTAGAATAGTGTCTTACATGTATTGATAATTCTTTCACTTAGAAGTCTTTTTAACGGATGACCAACGTTAGAACTCGCCTTAATGCTACTTGCTGGACCAAGGAGGTAGATAATAGGAAAAGAATTATCAAGATAGATTTAGTGTATACTATCTAATAGGCTAGTATTGATTTGTATGAGGTAATAAGATAGTTAAATATCGAATACAATTAATATGACGTAAAGGTAAGGGTTAGTATAGCAACACACGTAGCCGGACCAAGGTGCGGAGTGAAATTTACTAGATGCCGGACCAAGGATTAATAAATACATAACTTATCACTTTGCATGCAAGATACAAGGAAAGAATTGTTATAGTTAGAATTATCAAGTTATGAACCTGCGGGGAACACTTAAAACCTAGTTACTTTTATTAATTGATTAAACTCCAAAGTTTGATTCTGTTAGTTGGTTACTTTAATTTAGTTAGTTATCTTTATTAATTTAGAAATACCCCCCCCCCTTTATTGTCTTTGTTTTCTAAGGAAATAATTGACTAAATAATAGTAATAATAGATTAAAGTTAAGTCTGAACTATTTTCCTCATGGTAACGATCCCAACCTCATTAGTTGGGTTCTTTAGTTGATACGACCACTTTACTTCTTATTTGAGAAATAAGTTTGAGTGTATCACATGGCATATGCAAAAACATATAAAAAGGGACATTTTAGTAAAACAGCTTTTCATGCCAAATAAGTATAACATTCATAAATTTAGGAACAAAACATCATAAGAACCATCACTTAACACTAAGATAAGAGATTCCATAATTTTAAACAAAAAGTGACCATTTACAGTAACTTCCAAAACTTAACAGTAACTAGACGCCCATTTACAGTGAACAGATTTAAGCTATTACAGTTAAGCATTTTCAAGCATTTACAATGAATTCAACTTGACTAATTAAATGAACTATCCTATTCTAAATGCATGGACTTCTAAGGCCAAGCAAAATAGAAAGTGAACTCCTTTTCAGTAAGAGTTTCCCTTCCTCGGCATAATCCTAAGACTTAGGGCCCGTTTGGATGGGCTTAATAAAAGCAGCTTTAAAAAAGTACTTTTGAAAGTGCTGAAACTTATTTTTAAAATAAGCAGTTATGCGTTTGGATAAAAGTGCTGAAGTTGTTACGCCAAACGTGAAAAGGGAAAAATAGAAGAAAGAGATGTTAGGGTTATATGGATAATTTGGAGATTGTATAAAAATATTAAGGGAAAAAACATAAAAATGTGGTCAACTTAAAACAGCTTATAAGCTAAAAAAAAAAGAAGCACCCCTACCCCAGCTTTTAACTTTTGGCTTAAAATAAGTTTTTTTTTAACTTAAAATAAGCTGTTTTTAGTATTGTCAAACAGTCAAATAAGTCAAAAACCAGCTTTTAAGTCAGTTTGACCAGCTTTTAAGCTGAGCCAAACAGGCTCTTACTAAGGTAAGACTTGAAAGAAGTATGCATATGACTCCTTCAATACACACCACAGGAATCCTCAAGACAACCCCTTTTGTCTTACTTAACTCTGGAGAATCAAGCCCTCAATCAATGGCAAGACATTAAAAGACACCCAACAAACCACCAAAGTCTTCCTTTCGGAATGCCTACTTAGCTCGATGAGTATATAATGTCCATACCACCACCTACCCTAAGTACTACATTCTTTTAGAAGGTTTCACACCAAGTCTTCCCTTTCGAAAGGTTCTACCTAGTGCAAAGAGTAGATAGCGTCCTATACCACCACCTACCCTAATTAGTGCGTTCTTTTAGAAGACTTAGTTCAATCAATTGTTTTGTGAGAGTTAGATTAACCGACATAGACATTGAGAGCTAGACATAAAATCCCGATATTAAACCCTATCGGATGAGGGATCATCACTTGTCTTGAATGAGGTCATTCTCTTAGCATTTACATGGCTTTCCCAATGGCTACACCTATGCAAGCGCATAGTTAAGGGATAAGGATATTGCTACTAAGTAACTCATTCTCTAATCACGAGGAGTACTCATCTGAAGAGGTACATCGGAATACAACATCTTAACTCATCAAGTGTAAACCACCTCTCCTTCATATCCTCACGGTGCTAGGCCTAATTTCGCACGGATTCTCAACAATGTGGATTATAGGTTAAAGATAACTAGTGAACACAACATCTAAACTCACGAATGTCATTAATCCTCCAAAATATATTAGAAAACTCACGTGATGTAGTAGGGTTGCTACTAAACTCTTCATCTCAACTCACAAAGAGTGTTCACCCCAAATTTCTCCTTTAGGACTTAACTTAACTTGATTCTTTCATTCAAGTGTAAGTGTTTGTACATGTGAGCACACCTTGCACATAAGCTTCACTTCATTTACATTTAACTTCTATATATTCATAGGCCTTCATTCGTCACATCACACACTTTACATGATTCATATAATCATACTCCTTAGCATACTTCTCATAACAAGCTTCTTTAAACAAATAACAAGAATAACTTCATTCAAGCATACACTCAAGTCTACTTCACACAATTGCTTCATTAGACACATTTAACAAGAATAACCTTATTATTATGTCATTTAACATAACAAGCCTTCATGGCCTCATTCACAATAAACAAGTAACTTCACATTTATATAATTCGAGTAAGTCTGCCACCAAGAAGGTTGACCATACCACTCAAGAGCATTTTCGAAATTGAAACTAAACAACGTAACCAACTTACCCTTTAATCCAAGATTTCATCACCTATAGAATTTATTCAATAATTCACCATAGGTTATCCCTTTGGGCAGTGGCTAAATAATAGAAACCAAAGGTCAAAGACTATCAATTCATGCTCATATAACCCATTTCTTAAGTCAAAATTTGATGAAAAGCTTTATCATAATTTCACTGTAGTTTTAACTTTAAACTAATCAAATAACATTATAAACATCATTATTAAGTTATTATAAATGTTTTCAAGCAAGACCCATATTTAGATTTGAATATAGAAGACACTAGGGTTGAAAACTCATTTTGAAAATTCATTAGAAGGGACTCCTTGAGTGGAAGAAAGATCAAGGATGGATACCACACCTCACATTGAAGAAATAGAAATTAATTTTGATGAATAAACAATCACCAAGAGGCCTCCTAGAACTTCTTGACTTCTTGCTTCCATGGTGACTTGAGAGTGTCTTCTAAGAGAGAGGGGTTTTGGCTTTTAGGAAGATAGATCTAAAATGAGGTCTTAGGGTTTCAAACACTTTAATATACCTAATAAAACCTAAAATAACGTCCTAGGGTCATAAAATACTTGGGATGAATACACAAAAAACCCCAAGACTTAACAGGCAGCGTGTAGCTTTTGGGACAGCCACCATCGATGGACCAACCAACGGTCCGTTGTTCAAGGGACGGGCCGTTGGTGCTGTCTCGTTGTTGTAGATGAAACTCTCCAACTTGAAGGTTTTCACTCCCAAAATGACGGAACAGGTCGATGGGCCGTTGCCTGGTTAACTGGCTGCCGATTGGCTTATCAATGGCCACTGGTTTTTGGCAGTTTCGTCTATGTCTTGGGCCCTTCATCTAGGGTGCCTTGTGGGTTCTAGTTGGGGTAATTCCAGGACGTTAAACCTCTACAATAAGTCTTCTAGGTCTTAGGAATACCTCACATCAATTTCAAGAAAAACAAAGACGTAAAACTCACTCAAACACATCATGACACACAAGCGTTATCTAAGGCACATCTTCTGAACGTCATGGACGTTTGACCTCCAAAATTCTCACACTGCCTAATAACACTTAATTAACTCATTTTAACTTCAAATTAACTCAAGAAAAACTCAAGAGTCTATAGTTCACCTTAGTTCATTTTAGGCGTTACATTCTCTCCCACATAGAATAACATTTGTCCTCGAATGACACTAAAACTTCAAGAACAAAAAGGAATCACTTAGTATCTCATAAGACATTAAAATCCTGATCAAAACACTCAAAATTAAAGCATCATTTAACAAGGAGCATCAATTCACACTTTCATACACTTAGCAACATAGACAAGTCTATGCAAAACTTCTAAAGTCCAAATTCATTCTTAACCTTCTTCTATGGAGGAACTACCTTATGAAACCTTAAAAATGGTCATATACAAAACTTTTGCACAGAATGAAACTTCAATTAAGGCAAGGAATATTTTTCTCAAAATAAAAATATTTCACAGTGAACTACTCACTGTAACACTGCCAAACATGTAATTTTTCAAAAACTCATTCTTTGAGAAATTCATCAAGGAGACATGATATTATGAAGTATAATACCATTTAGACTCATTTCGTATCACATTAGTACCATAATTCATGAAAAATGCAATTTCTTCAAAATTGGACTCCTTTACAGTGACTTCATAACTTTACTGTTCCATATGCTTATAATTTCAATAATTCACCTTTCAAGCAACTTAAACAAGATGTCATGACACTATGAGGGACAAGACCACACTAAATTACTGCAAAGAGACTAGGTAAGTTTCACTAAATTCAATGTGAGAGTAGCATCCCATACTACCACCACTCCCACATAGTGACCCGTGAGGATTCTCTTGGACTAAGTATATTACATGCCATTTTACTCAACATTCATTCTCCCCACTTAAGGTAAAGCCATATTCAAGGACTCATACTTCAAATCACCACTATGCCTCTCAGAAGTTAGGGATTCACACCACCCTCACTCATGCATATTAAGACTAAACATCAACCTTACAAGTTAAGCATAACACTTTCCTCTTTGGATTAAAGCCTAGATAAACTCTCTCAAACATCATCTAATTCAACTCTTAGGTATCACTTAACTCAATCTCATGGAACAAAACTTCCTCACTACATATTTATACCACATTTCCATCTTAGTGTAAGCATACACTACAACATCTACCAAATAACAAGAAAACCTATTCAAACATTACCCACATAAAAGGGTTGCCCTCTACTCCTACAAAATCTCCATATTCCTTCAACATTTCTCAAATTTAAACCTTAAAAGTATTTCTACCGTTATTGAACATCATAACAATTGCTTTCAAAGACACTTTATTAAATCCTTATAACACTTACCATGCTTAGAACTACATCACCATAAAGTTTCTCTTCACAAAACTCGGAATCTTATAAATCACACCTATCCATAAATGGCATCACATCACAATTTTTATAAACTTACCTTCATATATACTCTTCTAGCCAGAAAACCATCATATCATCAAAACTTACCTTTTCTATCCCTCAAACATAGAAATATCCCCACTTTAAAGCAATCACACCTAGAAGACCATCGGACAAGGGAACATAAGACGAAGAGAAATTATGGAGTTAAGTTATTTGGCACGATTCAAGAGTAATGAAGAAAGTTAAACACTATTGTCCTATATCCTCTTGTCTATGGATGTGTCGCGACTCACACCAATGACCAAGTTACTACTAGACCTGGCTTGAAAGACTTTTAGACCTTCAACTATTTCCCAAAACCTTATACTCTGATAACAAGTCTGTCACGACCCAAAAGTACCCCTAGATGTTAGGGAGAACCCTCGTTACGTTACCGGGCGTACTTGACCCTTTGAGGTCTTGTACAAGCCCTTTAACTATCATTCATTACCTAAGACATGAAAAGTACTGCGAAATTAAAACTTTTCAAGACAATTAATATTAAAAGGAATTCTTTATAAATACTTAAGAAATCTCATCATCACAAGCCAAAATAAGACACGACATATTATCTTATGGACACTGTCCTTTACAATAAAACAAATACATAATAAGTCTTTAATTTAAAAACTAAAAAATGGACTATGCCCTCGAATATATGAGGACACACTTTGTCTTGAGAGGAACTTTCTATGCTTCACCTTCAAATGTTCAAAAGATTCCAACCTATACTTATATACTATAGAAAAGTATGGGGTTATTACAAAACAATGTACTAAGTATGGCATATGAAAAAACATGTAAAAAGGGACATTTTAGTAAAATAACTTCTCATGCCAAATAAGTATAACATTCATGAATTTAGGAACAAAACAAAATAAGAACCATCACTTAACATTTAGAGAAGAGATTCCATAATTTTAAACCAAAAGACACCATTCATAGAAACTTCCAAAACTTTACAGTTAGTATTCACCGATTTACAGTGAACAGGTTTAAGCCACTAAAGTGAAGAATTTTCAAGTATTTACAAGGAGTTCAACTTAAGCAATTAAATGAACTATCCTATTCTAAATGAGTGAACTTCCAAGGCCAAGCGAAAAAGAAAGTAAACTCATTTTCTGTAAGACTTTCACTACCTCCGGATTATCCTTAGACTTACTATAGTAAGACAAGAATGAAGTATACATATTCCTTCTTCAATACACACCAAAGAAATCCTCAAGACTACCCCTTTTGGCTAACCCAACTTGGGAGAAACAAGCCCCTCAATCAATGGCAAAACATTAAAATACACTCAACAAACTACCAAAGTCTTCCCTTTCAGAATGCCTACTTAGTGCAACGAGTAGATAGCATCCCATAGAGCCACCTACCCTAAGTAGTAAATTCATTTAGAAGGTTTGGCACTAAGTCTTCCCATTTGGAAGGTCCTACCTAGTCCAATGAGTAGATAGTGTCACATACCACCACCTACCCTAAGTAGTACGTTCTTTTATAATACTTAGATTAATCAATTTTTTGTGGGAGTTAGCTTAACTGACATAGACCATGAGACCTAGACATAAAATCTCGATATTAACCCCCATCGGATAAGGGATCAACTTGCCTAGAATGAGGTCATTCTCTTAGCATTTACATTGATTTCCCAATAGCTACACCTATGCGGGTGCATATTTAAGGGATAAGGAATATGCTAATAAGTAACCCATTCTCTACTAACGAGGAGTACTCATCTCAAGAGGTACATTGGAATACAACATCTCTACTCGAGAGGTGTAATCCACTTCTCCTTCGTGTCCTCTCGGTGCTAGGCATAACTTCCCCCAGATCTCAATATTATGGACTATAGGTTAAGGATAACTACTGAACAACACATCTCAACTCACGAAGGGCATTCATCCTCCAACCTATCTTATAATGCTCATAGGATTTAGCGGGGTTGCTGCTAATTGTATCATCTCAACTCACGAAGAGTGTTTTCCCGAAAACTCCCCTTTATGACTTAATTTAACTACATCCATTCATTCAAGTGTGAGTGTGTGTACATGTGAGCACACCTTGCACGTACGCTTCACTTCATTTACATTTAATTTCTATACATGCTTAGACCTTCATTCATCACATAACACTCTTTGCATGCCTCATATAATCATATAATTTTTTTAAACATACTCCTTAGAATAATTTTCATAACAAGCTTCTTAAAACAAATAACAGGAATAACTTCATTCAAGCATACACTCAAGTCTACTTCTCATAATCACTTCATTAGACACATTTAACAAGAATAACCTTATCATCATATTACTTAACATAAAAAGACTTTATGCCCTCATTCACAATAAAAAGTAACTTCACATTCATAAAATTCAAGTAAAAACCGCTACCAAGAAGGTGGACCATACCAAGAGAGTCAGTTAGTAGTTGTTGGGATAGATTCACCTCGTTCTTGAGAAGTGTCCCAAATCACCATATAGATGATGAGTCACTGAAGGAATACTTCTATCGGGGACGTGATGATAATAATAAAGCAGTGTTGGACACTATAGCAGGTGGATCTTATGGGGAGTGTCCTTATGCTGAGATTGCTGAAAAATTAGAGAAAATCTCCCGGAATTAAAAAGCTTGGAGTACTAGGAAGTCAGATATCGGGAGAAATACCTTCGCAGTGCAGTCCACTTACAACCCAGCCACAGATGAGATTCGTGAAGAAAGTGCTCAAATGAGAACTGAGCTTGGGTTGGTACTAAAACATGTCACTGGGGGTGCAGAAAAGATAAATGCAGTCAACTACTTGTCGAAACCACCTCCAAAAAATGATGAGTGCTATTATGAGGAGGATTCGTATGCGGTGAATGAGCAGACGGGGGGTTTCTGACCAAGTGCCCAAGGCTCTAATCAGGATAATTGGCGCCAAGGTCAAGGGAACTAAGGTCGGAACTATGGTAACTACAACCATGAGGGTCATTATGTTCGAGATGGAAACTACAACAACTTCAACAGGGGTAACTACGGTAATATAAATGATTGGAGTGAGCCCTATGTCCTTCATCAAAATCGTGAAGTTACTGCTAGGGATAGTGGAGATAGTATGGCGCGAGTTGAGGATATGTTGCACAAAATGATGAGGAGGTTCGATTCTAGTGATGAGCATATTAAAGAGTTAAGGAGTGATTTAGTAGGTATTGGGCAAAAAGTCAATACACATGCAATATCGATTAAGCAGATCGAGTTGCAAATGGCCCAATTATCTGCTACTGTGAACACACGGCAACCGAGCAGTCTTCCTAGCAACACTGTCCAAAATCTGAAAAATGATGCACACTGTATAGCAATCACTACTTAGGGTGGTAAGCAAACATTGACCCACCTATGCCGTCTAATGAGGAAAAGGTGAGAAAGGATGATGACAAGGTGGTAAAGGGTAGTGGTGAAGCAGAAGATAGCACTAGAAAAGATGCAAAAGTCCCTATGAAGGTAATTCCCATGCCTAGACCACCACCACCCTTCACTCAGAAAAAAGACTAAGGATGGTAAATATCGGCGTTTTATAACAATGCTGAAGCAGCTTTCTATAAATGTCCCTTTGGTAGAATCCCTAGAACAAATGCCTGGTTATGCCAAGTTTATGAAAGATTTGGTTACAAAAAAAAGATCGGTCATCTTTGAGGATGATGATAAAATGCAGCATTGTAGTGCTATTGCTACAAGATCTCTCGTACAAAAGAAAGAAGATCTTTGTGCGTTCACTATTCCTTGTACAGTCGGGTCATTACATTTTGAGAAAGCATTATGTGATCTGGGGGCAATCATAAATCTCATGCCCCTCTCGATTTACAAGAAGTTGGGTTTGGGTGACCCAAAACCCACTGTGATGCGGCTACTGATGGCTGATCGAACACTGAAAAGTCCTATAGGGATACTCCAAGATGTGCTATTAAAAGTGGAGTCATTCATATTTCTAGCAGATTTTTTTATTCTTGATTGTGAAATCGATTTTGAAGTGCCTATTATTCTTGGGAGGCCATTCCTTGCTACAGGTATAGCCTTAGTTGATATGGAAAAGGGTCAGATGAAATTTCGGTTGAACAATGAAGAAGCGACCTTCAATATTTATAGGTCCATTAGGCAGAGTAGTGAGCTCCAATCGGTATCTGCCATATCCACAAAGAAGTGATGAAGAAGGAGAATGGACAAAAAAGTGAAAAACGAGAGTTTATGGTTGGGGATTTGGTGATTTTAGAAAGTTCTAAGTTGCCTTGGATTCCGGGCAAGCTCAAGTCAAAACGGATTGGCCCTTACTTAATTACCCAAGTATTCCCTCATGGAGCAGTTGAGTTAAAAACCAAGGAGGGATTGCGGTTTAAGGTGAATAGAGAACGAATAAAACTCTATTTCGGGCATGCTGAATCGGTGAATGAAGTGATCGAGGCATACCATCTTGACGAAGTCTGAGTAATCAAGTGTCCTCAGTCGTGCCGCGATGTTAAATCAGGCGCTTGTTGGCAGGCAACCCAATACTTATAGTTTTTCTTTATAGTAATGATAGCATTTTCTACTAATGGGTTTTAAATTTGCATGCACATCACCAGGAAATTCTGCAGAAAATTACTCTGCAGCAGTCAATGACGGATACAGCTACGACGGACCGTCATACCCACGATGGTCCGTCCTGCATAACCGTTATGATGGTCAGAGACCCCTCATTGAAGGGTCTCCATAGTTTTTCTAAGTTTCCTCTTACGAACAACTATGACGGACCGTCATACCTTCGACGGTCCATCCTGCATGACCGTTACGATGGTTGGAGACCCCTTTCCTAAGGGTCTCTATAATTTTTCAAGTGTCCTCTGATGGACACCTACGAAGGACCGTCGTACCTGTGACGGTCCATCCTGCACATACCGTCATACTTATCAGAGACTCTCCTTCATGGTTCTCCATATAAACAAAGTCTAAGTAAGACACGACGAAATCCATGACGGTCCATCATACTCACGACGAGTTGTCACCTGGCCCGTCGTGTTTCACTGTACTATAGAAATTTCATTACATCTTAACTCTTTTATTTATTTTGTGTGGTTTTGCTTGTATTGTTTGCTCTTTCTAGTACTAATATTGATTCTTTACAAGTACTATCTATTATGGCACCAAAACACAATCGAGTCTAACCACGCAGGCGATCGAAGTCTGTCGCTCTGTCTGCCCTCCTGATCATTGGCTCTGATGATGAGCGTGACCCCGAGTACGTGCCCCCAGGCACTTCCACCCCATCCCGAGTTGCACGTGCTTCCAGAGCCATACCCAAAAAGGTGGCGTACGGCGCAGTCACTGTCTCCCAGTATGATGAGGAGCGCACACTGACTGGCACACCTTCTAGGTCAACTACTTATGAAAAAGGAGCTTCTGGCTCCTTAGGAGTTTCGTGGTCTGTTGTGGTTCTCGCACCCGCCACCGCTACAGATTCTGCCTTGTCTGATGAGGCTGATAGTTCGGAATCTACACCCGGTTCACGGACTCGTGCTCTTACCCCGGTGACAATATTAAGTCTATTCCGATGCAAAG